>JACEIK010015931.1:0-11129 GCA_018107945.1 Datura stramonium | reverse complement strand
AGCAGAGACTGGTTGGTTGAGCCTTGATTAATTCGTAATCTACAGGTGTCACAACCCGAACGTACACCCGGATCGTAGACACGAGACAATGAGCCTCGAGAGACCCCAAGTCAACTCATGGCATGAGCATACATCTAATTCATTCATATAAGAGGAAAATTTAACATAAGAAAATGAAAACATGACATAATAACGGAGAAAAGACAATACATGATCCATACATGACGACTGAATATAACTTATAGTCTGAAAATCCTCTAATCATGAAAGACGGGTTGATGGGACGATACCCCAACTAACCCTACAATACTAAACTGAAAGAGAATAATAGAGTCTGAATATATGGCCCTCGGAACATGAGGACTCACCAAATAAGCTGATAGCGAACTCTGAGGACCTACTGAGGAGGGTGAGCCTGAGAGCCGGGTCCTTTATCATGAAATGATACATCATAGAAAGTATGCGGTCAGTTCGTGGAATGTACTGAGTATGCAAGGTAAGTAAAACGGACATTTAAAACTCATAAATGATCCTAAGAGTAGGACATCATGCTCATATCGTAAACATCATAACATAACATAAGGCACAAGGTTTTCAAAACAATCGTAATACAACATAATAATATACATAAAAGAAAAACTTTACTTAACATGACAAGAGCCAAAATACATAATCATAACATGCATAAATCATCAGGAAAAGTGGGAGATTCTCTTAACCGACATGCCCCATATTAGCACACATAAAGTCCGACCTGTAAACCTAGTCGGGAGGCCGTTCGTACCTTGTAAGAGTGGAACCATGAAGGGAATGATATCACCATGAAAATGGCCAATTGGGCCGGGGACAGTCACAAAGGAGGTCCCAACATACCTACAGTGGCACGTAGTTTATGAGATCTGGGCTTATCCTGAGCCCCGAACCTACTCGGTGTTCGATACTACTCCCAAAACATATATAGTGCTCATAGTATAACTTGTATGAAATCATGGGCTAGTTAAATCATGATAATCATAAACATACTTGCATATACGTGAACTAGCCCTGAAATAAGGCCTGTAAGTCGGTCAAAACATAATTCATAAATCATAAAGTTCATATATACTTGTAGATCATGCATATAGCTTGAAATTCATAAAATCATGATGGTTAATAGATTAAATCCATAATTTAAATCATAATTCATGCTGAACTTGTAAATATCATTATTGAAAAAGTAGATCATAAATCGATTCATCATGAGTCATGCATAATTAGGCTCAATTCCATAGAAATCAAAATCGATAACATTATAAACAATTTAAATCATAAAAGCTGATCAAAAACCCATAGAGTATGATAAGATTCTAAAATCACAAAGCCCATTAACAAATCATTAGATTTTTATATAATTCTACTTCAAAACCCAATAAACTTTTGATAGAATTTTTCATAAAATTGTAGAGAATGGTCATGGGTGTGAAAGAAAACACCCATTGATAACCTTACATACTTGGAAAAAACTAATTCTTAATCTCCATTGAATGCCCAAGAAGGAATTGGAAGAATTTGAAGAGAAAACCCTTGAATCACCCTTGATCACCCCACTATACTCTTGCATGCATGAATGAGGACTTATAAATAACTATCCCTCTAAAAACCCACCTTTCATTAGTTAAAACAATGTAGTTTAGGGTCTTATAACATGAAAAAGTTTAAAATGCCCTTAATGAATCTGCCCTGAAAACTGTCCTGATCGATCTGACTGGTGGTACAGTTGTTGGAAGGAACGACGACCCATTGTATGGCCCGTCGTTTGCACTGCTGAGACTTGCCTCCGGAATTGAACCACAGATGGACAGGATGACTCATCCTTTGTACCAACAGATCGTCAAGTCGACTGTTGTTTGTCCCTTCACAAAAACTGAACCTCCTTACCATGAGCCTCACCACGACCTGTGGTTGCTTCAAACGAGTCGTGGCCTTGATCCATCATGCGCACTGGACATTTCTGCAACCAAATGATGATCGGTGACCACGGGTCATCACTTCTCACCACGATTCGTTAGATTACCGGTGGTATCCTCAACTGCTAACCCAGCCTTTCCTACGACTGCCAACAACGACTTGTTATACCAAGCAACGATTCGTTGCATTGCCCATTGTCTCCACTTCCACCAGAACTTTCCCACACCACGACTACATACAACGACCCGTGGTTTGATACCACGAATTGTTACATGGCCCGTTCAGTGCCATTTTTTCCAATTTTAGTAGTTTCCAACTTTTAACTTCCGGGACTACTCTTAAGAAATTTCGGGGTATTATAATATCTCCCCCTTGGGAACATTCATCCTCGAATGTAGGAAAAAAGAAAAAGTTAGAAACATGCAATTATCACATTCAAATACTAATCATTTAAACCAAAACTTTACGGAATGACTACCTCCGATTCATATAACATAGCTGAACTAATCTCATGCTTCACATACACATCTATACACATAAAAGAAACTTGACCACATGAACTGAACATGAAAACTAAGTAGAGTCATAGAGTACAACTGATACCTCAAGTCAGAATTGAGCCGGTAGAAAATAAGTGCGGGTATTTAGCCTTCATGTCCGCTTCATCTTTCCACGTAGCTTCTTCAACATGCTAATTTCTCTATAAGACTTTAACTGAAGCTACTTATTTGTTCCTTAGCCTCCGAACTTCACGGTCCAATATTTTCACAGGAACTTCTTCATAGCTGAGGCTGTTTTTTACACTGACATTGTCCATCAGGACTACTAGAGCTGGATCTCCCAAACATTTCTTAAAAAGAGACACATGAAAGACAATATGCACAAAAGATAACTCTGAGGGCAAGTCTAACTCATACTCTACCTTACTAACTCTTCTCATAATCCAGTAGGAACCAACATAACTGGGACTGAGTTTTTCTTTCTTCCCAAACCGCATAACTCCCTTCATGGGAGATACCTTTTGAAATACCCAATCGTCTATTTAGAAATCCAAATCTCTTCTCCTCACATCACCGTATGACTTTTGACAACTATGAGCGATTTTCAACCTGTCCCTTATCAACTGAACCTTTACCATAGCCTCGTGAATCGAATCAGGCCCTATCATAGCTGCCTCACCAACCTCAAACCATCCGATGGGTGATCTACACCTCCGCCCATAAAGAGCCTCGAACGGTGCCATCTGGATGCAAGAGTGATAGTTTTTATTATAAGAAAATTCAATCAAGGGCAAATAATCATCCCAGCTACCTTTGAAGTCCATCACACATGCTATCAACATGTCCTCGAGAGTCTATATTGTTCATCCAGTTTGGCCATCCTTTTGCGGATGAAAGGTTGTACTGAGCTTAACTTGAGTCCCAAGCTCCTTCTGAAAAGACTGCCAGAACTGGAAGGTAAATTGAGTACCTCGATTTGAAATAATAGACAAGGGAACTCCATAAAGTCGAACCAACTCCCCGAATATACAATTTGGCATAATCATCCGCTGAATCTGTGGTTTTCACCGGTAGGAAATGAGCAGCCTTGGTCAACCTGTCCATTACCACCCAAATAGAGTCATATTATCGATGGGTATGGGTAATCCTGTTATAAATCCATATTAATCTCTTCCCAATTCCAAGTGGGAATGCTAATATCCTGAAGTATGCCTCCCGGCGTTTGATTCTGAACTTTTACTTGCAGACAGTTCGGGCACCCGGCTACGAATTCCGCAATATCCTTCTTCATGCCATTCCACAAATATATTTCCCGCAAATCATGATACATCTTGGTGGCACCCGGATGGATAGAGTACCTGGATCCATGTGCCTCATGCAATATCCAGCCCCTCAAATTATCAACATCTGGAACACATAGACGACCCTAGTACCACAACACACCATCTCCCCTCTTGAGAGAAGACCTCCACCTTCTGACCCCGAACGGCTCCTTTTAGCTTTACCAAGATCGGATCCTAATCTTGTCTAGCTTTCACATCAGTCACCAAGATTCTGATCCGTTTTGCACAACAACGCTGCCATCAATCGAGTCGACTAATCTAACTCCCAACCTTGCAAGTCGATGGACATATTTCACCAACTCCTTCTTTCCGTCCTCCACATGGGACACACTCTCCATAGAGAGCCTAATAAGTGCATCCTCTACTACATAAGCCTTACCCAGGTGGTAAAGGACACTCATATCGTAGTCCTTGAGTAGCTCCAACCACCTCCTTTTCCGAAGATTGAGGCCGTTCTGTGTGAACACATGTTGCAAGCTTTTGTGGTCCATAAATACATCCATGTGGACCTCATACAAGTAATGCCACCATATATTCAATCCAAACACCACCGCGGCCAACTCAAGATCATGGGTAGGGTAATTCTTCTTATGGATATTTTATTACCTAGAGGCATATTCTACTGCCTTCCCATGCTGCATCAACACACACCCAAGTCTGATTCTCGAAGCATCACAATACAACACAAAACCATCGGTACCCTCGGGTAGGGTCAACACTGGTGCTGAAGTGAGTCAAGTCTTTAACTCTTGGAATCTTTTCTCACAAGCCTCCGACCATTGGAACTTTACCTTCTTCTGAGTCAACTTGGTTAGAGGTGCCGCAATTGATGAAAACCCCTCTACGAATATCCGGTAGTAGCCTGCTAGGCCCAAGAAACTCCGAATATCAAAAGGATTCACCGGTCTGGGCCAATTCTTCACCGCTTTGATTTTCTGAGAATCTACCTTTATGCCCTCACTCAATACCACATGGCCCAAAAATGCCACTAAGTTCAACCAAAACTCACATTTGCTGAACTTTTCATACAATTGGCGATCCTTGATAGTCTGCAGCACTACTCTTAAATGAGCGGCATGCTCCTCCTCGCTCTAAGAGTATATAAGGATATCATCGATGAACACAATCACGACTATGTCTAGATATTGCTTAAACACCCTATTCATCAGGTCCATAAAAGCTGCAGGAGCATTTTTTTTAGTCCAAAAGACATAACTACGAACTCATAATGGCCATACGGTGTTCTGAAGGTTGTCTTCGGGATATCACATTCCCAATCCTGAGCTGCTGATACCCGGACCTAAGATCTATCTTCGAGTAACATCTGGCACCCTGGAGCTGGTCAAACAAATCATCAATAATAGGTAAAGGATATTGTTCTTAACAATGAACTTATTCAACTGCCGATAATCGATGCACATCTGAAGCGAACCATTCTTTTTTCAAACAAATAACTTGGTGCACCCCATGGAGACTTGCTCGGTCTGATGAAGTCCTTATCTAATAGGTCCTTCAACTGATCCTTCAATTCCTTTAGCTCGGTTGGAGCCATCCAGTACAGTGGAATAGATATAGGCTGTGTATCGGGTAGAAGGTCAATACCAAATCAATCTCCCGCTCGGGAGGAACGCTTAGCAAATCATCGGGAAAAACCTCTGGATACTCACACACCACTGGACTGACTGGATAGTCGGGGTTTCGACTCAAAATCCTTAACCCTAACTAGATGATACAGACATCCCTTAGAAATCATTTTCCTGGCCTTAAGATATGAAATTAATCGACTGGCTGGTACAGCTGAATTACCATTCCACTCCAAAACGGACTCACCTGAAAATTGAAATTCCACCGCAGGGGTCCTACAATTAATCGAAGCATAACATGCAAACAACCAATCCATGCCCAAAATGATATCAAAGTCAGTCATAGCTAACTCTACTAAGTCTGCGGAGGTGACCTTATGCAATACTGTAATAGGGCAACCTCTATACATCCGCCTAGCTACCAGTGAATCACCGACTAGAGTAGAGAGTGAGAACTATTCTAATAGGATTTCAGGGCTAACCCCTAAATTACTAGAAATATAAGGGTCCACAAATGACAAAGTAGCTCCAGGATCTAACAAGGCATAAGCATCAATATGGAAGACTTGCAATATACCAGTGACCACATCTGGTGAAGCCTCATGGTCCTGGTGGGATACTAAAGCATAAAACCTATTTTGGCACTGACCGCCTACTAAACTAGTAGAGGCACCCTATTGAGGGGGACGTGCTTCTAGAGCGGAAGAACTGGTTGCTTTCACACGGGCTCCACCGACCCCTGAACTGGCTGAGGAGCAATCCTTAAGTCTGTGTCTGGGTTTGCCACACTCAAAGCAAGCATCCAAGCAAACTAAGCACCTCCCGATGTGATTCTTCCCACACCTCGCACAAACTGGAAAAGTGCACTCCACCTGCATGCTACCCTGGCCTCTCGACTTTGAAGCTCTACTCCTTCGGTCTCCTCTGAATCTAGATGGTGTGACGGCCGATGATGGATTTGGAGTGATAGGCCTGTGCTGGGACTGTTGATGTTGTCCACCCCCTGACCTAACCTGAGAAGTCTCATAGTTGTCAGTCCTAGCCCTCTTGGCCTCCCTCTGCTTCCGATAGTCCAAATCCATTTGTTGTGCATGCAACACAATGAAGGGAAAATCGATATCCCGATGTAGCATGGCGATCTTGCAATCCTTATCCAAATAATCTGCCACCCCATGAACAAAACGACTCACCCGAGCCATCTGATCCGCCACCAACTCTGGAGCATACTTGGATAATCAGGTGAACGCCAATGCGTATTCTTGAACGAACATGTCACCTTGTTTCAAATTAACAAACTCAGCCTCCTTGAGCTCCCTCATCTTCCGAGGGAAAAAACTGTCCAAAAATGCTGCGTCGAACTCTTACCAACCTACCGAGCCTGCACCTACTGCCCTCGCATCTCTCCACTGCTTGAACCATATGTGAGCCACCCCCTTTAGCTGATAAGAGGTCAAGTCAACACACTCTCCATTGTTCACCCCCATAACCTAGGTGATCTTCAGAATCTCCTCAATGAAATAGTGTGGATCCTTATCTACCCTCGACCCCGTGAACTCAGGAGGGCTCATTCTCAAGAAATCCCTCACCCTAGCTGTCGCATTCCCATTCTGAGGGTAGTGCGCCACTTTCTGATTATGAACCTAGGCAGCCATGGCCTATTCCAGCATCTGAATCACTGCCCTAAACTCAGCGTGGGCAGCTGGCTCTGGTGCGTGCTCCTCGTGGATGGGTGGGGCTAGCTAATTCACCTCACTATTGGCACCTTCATGATCATTATCGTTACTATTTCTTCTGGCATTCACTCGATGTGGAGGCATGATTCTGCAAAAGCAAATAGCATGAATTAGAAGGGTAAAGGAATTTCATCGCATGACATAGATCATGAAATAATGGAACATTTCCTAAACGTCTCGTAGCCTAAGTGTGGCACACTTCACACCTATGAAAAAGTCTCTAATTAATGCGGCTTTCAGACATCCTAGGACACTTCAAACCTACGGCTCTGATACCAGTTTGTCATAACCTTAACGTACATCCACATTGTAGACACTGGACAAGGATCCTCAAGAGACCCCAAGTCCACCCATGGCATGAGCATACATCTAATTCATTCACAAAAGAGGAAGACTTAACATAAAAAAATGAAAACATGACATAATAACGGAGAAAAGACAATACATGATCCATACATGACGGTTGAATACGACTTATAGTCTGAAAAGCCTCTAATCATGAAAGACGGGTCGATGGGACAATACCCCAACTAACCCTACAATACTGAAACTGAAAGGGAATAATAGAGTCTGAACATATGGCCCTCGAAACATGAGGACTCACCAAATAAGCTGATAGCAAGCTCTGAGGAGCTACTGAGGAGGGTGAGCCTGAGAGCCGGGTCCTGTATCATGAAACGATACAGCATAGAAAGTATGCGGTTAGTAAGTGGAATGTACTGAGTATGCAAGGTAAGTAAAACTTACATTTAAAGCTCATAAGTGATCATAACAGTAGGACATCATGCTCATACTATGAATATCATAAAATAACAATAGGCTCAAGGTTTTCAAAATAATTGTAATACAACGTAATCATATCCATAAGAGAAAAACTTTACTTAACATGAATTGAGCCAAAATACATAATCATAACATTCATAAATCATGAGGAACAGTGGGACATTCTCTTAACCGACATACACCATATGAGCACACATGAAGTTTGACCTGTAAACCTAGTCGGGAGGTTGTTCGTACCTTTCCAAGGGTAGATCCATGAAGGGAATCATATTACCATGAAAAGGGCCAATTGGGCTAGGGATAGTCACAAAGGAGGTCCTAACATACCTACGATAGCACGTAGTTTATGAGATACGGGGCTTAACCTGAGCCCCCAACCTTCTTGGTGTTTGATACTACTCCCAAAACATATATAATGCTCATATTATAACTTGCATGAAATCATGGGCTAGTTAAATCATGATAATCATAAACACACTTGTACATATATGAACTAGCCATGAAATACGGTCCGTGAGTCGGCCAAAACATAATTCATAAATCATAAAGTTCATATATACTTGTAGATCATGCATATAGCTTGAAATTCATAAAATCATGATGAGTAATAGATTAAATCCATAATTTAAATCATAATTCATGTTGGGCTTGTAAATATCATTATGGGAAAAGTAGATCATAAATCGATTCATCATGACTCATGCATAATTAGGCTCAATTCCATAGAAATGAAAGTATATAACATTATAAATAATTTAAATCATAAAAGTTGATCAAAAACCCATAGAGTATGATAAGATTCTAAAATCACAAAGCTCATTAACAAATCATTAGATTTTTATATAATTCTACTTCAAAACCCAATAAACTTTTGATAGAATTTTTCATGAAATCATAGAGAATGGGAATGGATGTGAAAGGAAACAAAAATTGATAGCCTTACATACCTGAAAACAATTGATTCTTAATCTCCCTTAAATGCCCAAGAAGGAATCGGAAGAATTTGAAGAGAAAAGCCTTGAATCACCCTTTATCAACCCTCCATACTCTTGCATGCATGAATGAGGACTTAAAAATAATTATCCCTCTAAAAACCCACCTTTCATAAGTTAAAATGACATAGTTTAGGGTCTAATAGCATGAAAAAGTAAAAAATTCCCTTAATGAATCTGCCTTGAAAACTGTCCAGATCGGTTCGACGGGTGGCACCAACGGGTCGTTGGAAGGAACGACGACCCATTATATGGCCCGTCATTTGCACTGCTGAGACTTGCCTCCGGAATTGAACCACAGATGGACAGGACGACTTGTCCTTTAGTCCAACGGATTGTCAAGTCGACCGTTGTTTTCCCCTTTACAAAAACTGAACCTCCTTACCACGAGCCTCACCACGATCCATGGTTTCTTCCAATGAGTTGTGCCTTGATCTGTCATGTGCACTGGACATTCTTGCAACCAAATGACGACCGGTGACCATGGGTCATCATTGCTCACCACGACTCGTTGGATGACCCGTGGTATCCTCAACTGCTAAGCCCAGCCTCTCCTACGACTGCAAACAAAGACTCGTTGTTTCAAGCAATGAGTTGTTGCATCGCCCGTTGTCTCCACTGCCACCAGAACTTCCCCACACCATGACTGTATACAACGACCCGTGGTTTGATACCACGAGTCGTTACATGGCCCTTTCTATGCTATTTTTCCCAATTTCAGTAGTTTCAAACTTTTAACTTCCACGTCTACTCTTAAGCACTTTCAGGGTATTACAGCGGGACCTCGATTGTCTGAAGTTCTATTAGAAATAAGCTACTGGTGGGCAAAGAAAATAACAGAAACCAAATAAGAGCAAAAAATGGTAGAGTAATATTCAACTGTTCATCAAGCGTCTTTAACAAGTGAAGAGTGTGCATGTTTATAGTTTTTTGCAATAGTAGTATATATGACCAATCAAATGGATCTACTGGGCCCCGTAGTACATAAAAGAACTCATAATATCGTACTAGGCCTTACAAATGTCATCTATCAATTTGTCATTATTGGATGATTTTTTGTATGATCTTGTCTAGATGTTGTTGTCCTTTTTACCATGCCTTTAATTCTGAGTTATTGATACCGGACCCAAAGTCGCAATCAGACTCTACTTATAATTCCTCCAAAGTTATTCGCATTCATCTTTTTTCAGTGCTCGAAGGGTGATTTTGGGTTTATCCACCTACCTTATTTACTTTTTCATTAGCTGACTCATTATGTTCTCATCCTTAATATCTTGTTGACACGTGAAATTATTTTCCATCCTCCATGTGCTTGAAATAACATTTCTTCCATACAGATAGGAACCCCGATTCTCGAATGCTAATCTAAAAAGCATTAAGGAAGCAAAATAGTCACAGATGCCTCTTTTGGGAGGAAAAATCAAAGATTTCTTTAGGCGGTAAAACATCTATAACGTCTCCTAAGATCTGAAAAGACGTCTTCTTCATTACATTAAATGTTTTCTGCCATGTTTTGTCAATTCCTTCATGAAGAAGGATTCCGCTAACAAAGCTTATGATTACTTTTACTCTAGAAAATAGCTTGTCCCTTAACTTTCATCCTTCTTCCTTGCTTTACATTAATCAGCCTTTCAATAATGCATCTTCAAACTTCATATCTTCATAATATCTTGCAATCTTCATTTATTCTTCATTACTCAACCATGTCTTCTATGAGAAAAATTAATTAGTTTGGTTTGTCTTCTCTATCCGGTGGGGGCCAAACAAAGGCAAATATTAGAAACCCTTCGTAGGTAGGATAGTTCTGGAATTTTTAGAATGACTGAAAAGCTCGAGTGGCCTCTTCCATCCAAAATGAAAACCGAGACTACTATCAAGAGGCTCACTACTAGCAGTGAGGGCTAACTATCGGTGGCCCAAAGAGAAAGTTCATGTTTTCGTCCCCAAATCCTTTAAGAGCGTAAACTTCAACAAACCAGACAACTCTTATGTATATACTCATCCCTTCACATTAGGTCTAGGGCATTCATCCATTGATACGGTCATCCTCTGTTACACCCCGTAAAATTCTCGACACGTAGATGTCCTATTCGCATATTGGTTAAGAGTTTTTGAATACCATACATGCTAGGAAAACGCCCGGGGAAGGACCGGATAAGAAATCCGTCGAACCATCACGGAAGGAGCCGGGGCAGAGCCCCTCCGTGATGGCAACGTGTCACGGAGGGAGGGCCTCCGCGTTGGCTCC
>JACEIK010015927.1:5700-17055 GCA_018107945.1 Datura stramonium | reverse complement strand
ATTGTTCATTAAAATTAAGCAGATTGACTCAAATGAGCGGCATGCTCCTCCTTGCTTCGAGAGTATATCAGGATGTCATCAATAAATACAATCACAAACATATCCTAGTATGGATTGAACACCCTGTTCATCAAGTCAATAAAATTTGTAGGAGCATTCTTTAGTGCAAATGACATAACTAGAAACTCATAATGACCATACCGCGTCCTAAAGGCCGTTTTTGGGATGTCACCCTCCCGAACTCTAAGCTGATGATACCCAGATCTGAGATCTATCTTTGAAAAACACTTAGCACCTTGAAGATGGTGGACTAAATCATCAATCCTAGGTAAAGGATACCTTTTTTGACGGTGACTTTGTTCAATTGTTGATAATCAATACACATATGAAGAGAACAATCTTTTTTTCGGACAAAGAGAACTGGCGCACCCCGTGGGGATTTGCTTGGTCTAATCAAACCCTTATCTAACAAGTCCTTCAATTGTTTTTTCAACTCTTTCAGCTCGGCCAAAGCCATTCTATAGGGAGGAATAGATATAGGCTACGTGTCGGGAAGAAGATCAATACCAAAATCAATCTCCCGCTCGGGAGAGATTCCCGGTAAAACATCTGGAAAGACCTTAGAATACTCACATACTACTGGGACAGACTAGATAATCGGGGTCTCGGATGTTGCATCCTTAACCCCAACTAGATGGTACACAACCCTTATAAATCATCTTTCTGGCCTTAAGGTAGGAAATGAAATGACTTACACACACAGATTAACTACCCTTCCATTCAAAGACTAGTTCACCTAGAAATCTAAACTCTATTGCCCGGGTTCTACAATTAATAGAAGTGTAACACGCGTACAACCAATCCAAACTGAGGATAATATCAAAGTCAGCCATGGATAATGCTACAAGGTCTACAGAGTTGACTTTATGCAATATTGTGATCAGACAACTTCTATACACTCGCCTTGTTATAACTGGATCACAAACAAAAGTAGAGACTGAGAATGGTTCCGAAAAAATTTCGGGAATGACTCCAAAGCTACTAGAAATATATGGTATCACAAAAGACAAGGTAGCTCCTGGATCTAAAAAAGCAAACGCATCAAGGTGAAACACTGGTAACATACTAGTAACCACATCTGGTGAAGTCTCCTGCTCCTAACGAGTTGTAAGGGTATAGAACCTTTTTTGGTGCTGACCGCCAGCTGAACTAGTCGAGGCGCTGTGCTGGGAGAGACGTGCTGCTGGAGGTGCTGAACTAGCGGCTGGCATATTGGCCCCGCCGCCCCATGATCTGGCCAAAGGGCAATCCCCGAGTTATTGTCCGAGTTTTCCACACCTGAAACAAACCTATGAGCCAACGAGGAACCTTTTTGGGTGATTCTTGCCGCACCTTGCACAAGTGGGGAAAGTGCAGTCTATCTGCATGCTACCCTGGCCCCTCGAATCTCAAGCCCTGCTTCTCTGATCCCCACGTGATCTAGATGGTGTACTAGCCGATGGTGGTGCTGGAGCAAAAGATCTGTGATGAGACTGCTGGTGCTGTCCACCCCCTGATCTAGGCTGAGAAATCCCAAAATTGTTTGTCCTGCCCCTCTTGGCCTCTTTTTCCCTTCGATATACTTCCTCCATCAGATGGGCATGCAACACTATGTGGGGAAAATCTATATCTCGAGGCATGGCGATCCTACAGTCCTTATCTAGGTAGTCCACCACTCCATGCACAAATCGGCTCACCCGAGCCCTCTGGTCTGCAACTAACTCTGGTGTGTACTTGGTTAAGCAGGTGAACTTAAGAGCGTACCCCTGAACTGACATATCACCCTGCTTCAGATCTACAAACTCGGCCGCCTTCAGTTCCCTCATCTCATGAGGGAAGAATCGATCCAAAAAGGCTGCATGAAACTCTTCCCAACCTGTAAGGCCTCCTCCCACTACCCTACTATCTCTCCATTGTTTAAACCAAATATGCACTATCCCTTTCAGCTGATAAGAGGCCAAATCAACGCACTCCCCATTTTTCACCCCCATGTCCAGGGTGATCTTCAAAATCTCATTGATGAATTCATGGGGGTCCTCATCTACTTTTGACCCGAGGAACTTTGACTCGAGCTGAAAATGCATTTCGATTTTGCGGAACATGTGCAACGGACTGCTGATTCAGCCGAGCGATCAAGGCCCGCACAAGCATCTGAATAGCTGCACGAAACTCAACATGGAAAACTGGATCCCATGCATGGTGCTCCTAAAGTGGTGGGGCCTCATGGTGCCCATTCTCGTTGCCATCCTCTTGGCCGTCTCCGTTCCCATTTCTCCTACAAATTCACTCTTTGGGGAGCCATGATTCTACAATCGCGAATAAACATAAATTAGAAGGATAGAGAGACTTTTCATCGCACCACATAGATCATGAAAGAAGGGAATATTTCCTAAATCTTTTGTAGCCTCTTCGTCATAGGTATGGCACGCTTCACACCCATGAAAAAGACTCTACCTTAGGCGGCATTAGGACACCCTAGGACACTTCAAAACTATCTCTTTGATACCAAGTTTTTCATGACCCGAATGGAGGCCCAGATGCAACATGAGACAAGGAGCCCCGAGAGTCGACCAATGGAATAAGCATACATCTAACTCGATCAAACAAATAGAAGAATCAACAAGATAATCATAGCGGAAGTCTAGATTAAACATAACATTAGAATACACAATCTGAAGATGAATATATCCATTGTCAGAAAAGCCTCTAAGCATGACAAGTTGATGGGACAAAACCCCAACTAACTCAAATAAGTGAAAATTTAAAGTACATAAAGGAAATCTGAATAAGTCTAGTCCTTCGGAGATGAGGACTCACCAACAACGCAGGTGCTAACTCTGAAGACTGTCTATGGACGAAGTTGAGCTTGAGAGCCAGGTCTTGTATCATGAAACGATACAACATAGAGTATGTGGTCAGTACGTTGAATGTACTAAGTATGCAAGGTAAGTGTAACGAACATTTAAAAATATATAATAACTCATAAGAGATCAGAAGAGTGGGACAACATGCTCATAACATGAATATAATATGATAACATAAGGCTCAAGGTTTTAAAATCATTCGTAATCCATTACACACCATAATCATAAGAGAAACTTTACAAATCATCACTTAAGAAAAATTAACATAAACATAATAGTGCATAAAACATGCGAAACAATGGGAGATTCTTATAACCGACATACCCTATTTGAACACACATGGAGCCCGACCTGTAAATCCCTAGTTGGGAGGGTGTCACGAATAGAATATAGACCCGGATCGTAACACTAGACAAGGAGCCCCGAGAGACCCCAAGTTGACCCATGACATAAGCATACATCTAACTCAAACAAGGAAACTGATTAGTCAATAATATAATCATAGCGGAAGTCTAAATCAACCATAACATTAGAATACGAAATAAGAAGCTGAATATGTACATATGCCTTAAAAGAATCTAAACATGACGAGTTGATGGGATAAGAACCCAACTAACTCAACAAAGTTGAAACTGAAATACATATAAGAAATCTGAATAGTATAGTCCTCGGGAGATGAGGACTCACCCACAATATGAATGCTAACTCTGATAAGCTGACTATCAGTGGGGATTAACCTGAGAGCTGGGTCCTGTATCATGAAATGATACAACACAGAGTATGCATTCAGTATGTGGAATATACTGAGTCTACAGGGTAAGTAAAACCTCTAAAGTAAGTAAAACATAAACATTAGTAAGTTGAGAGTTAGAAGCCGAGAGTAGGGCTTGTATGCATTCTTTCTCAAATCATGATCTCTTAACATCATAATCGAATGGATTGACACAAAGCTAAATTTTGACACTTATAAACCGACATCGAGTCAAAACCTCACAGATACGCATATATATATATATATATATATATATATATATATATATATATATATATATATCTCATGAGTAATAAATATTCATATTTGAAATCATGAGCATTAATAGGAGACTCGCCTTGTAACCGACATACCACATGTAGCTTACGTGGTCCCAAGTATCACACTCATGTAGGTAGAGCCGTCCAAAGACTTCCTAGGGCTAAGGACGATACCATGATATCGATATCAAGTCAGGGACAATAAGGTCGAGGATAGCTCACAAGGGAGGTCCCAAAGTAATATATAGTAGTATAACCTACGTTGTCAAGCGTAGTTCTTAAGGCATAGGGTGATCGACCCTTGTGGGCCTACTCTAAGTGCTGGGACATTACTCCCAACAATATGCATATGTTCTAAATCGTCTATTGATGAAGCTCAAAATCAATACATCTCAAATACGTAAATGCATGAATATGAGAAGCTTTAACTCAACACACTACAAGTTGAAATTATAATTGGGAGTCTTCGCACAAAATCATGTGGTAAGCTCGTCGAAAAATCATACTTCATATTTAAACATATGGGCATTGCCCAAAGCATTATCATACTTAGAAATACTAAATTCACATAAAAAAACATAATTGTAGACATAGGTATCTTTAAAACACGCTTTTAATCATAATATCACATCATCATCATATATTCATCACAAATCTCATATTTCATGAACATCTCATCAATGGGCTTAATTTATAAAACTAAAAACATAAAAAATACTTACAAATCACATCATTATTTCCTTTTTTAATTTTTTAATTTAATAATTTGATAATTAAATCATACCCAAGTATATAAATAGGAGATTCATGCATTGGGTTAAAACCCCATAGATTAAGGACATAATTCTTATGATTTAGAGTGGAATTGGGCATGGGTGAGAACGAAATCACCCATTCATAACCTTACATACCTGGGGAAAATCAATTCTCACCACTACTTGAAAGCCCAAAGAAAATTGATGAAGAAATATCTTTAAGACTAGCTTGATCACCTCTAAATTTTTTATAACTTTTGTACAGTATGAGAATAAATAGGTTAGAAGGGCTTAACCTATCTTTGTCATACTCAAAATAAATTAAAACAATGTAGTTTAGACCTTAGGAGCATAGGAAGGACGAAAATACTTTAATGAAAACCTTGAAAAATCTACAATGGCGAACAAATCGACCGGACTAACGGATCATTGGAGAATACAATGACTCTTCGTATCCATCCGTTGTCTACACCGCCCAAAATTCCCGATCTCATATTCGACCCACTTTACTAGACAGACAAGTCGCCCTTCCATTCAACGCAGTCGTCACATCATCCGATGTTTTCCCCTTTCTGCATTCTCGGACTGTCCTTTCAACGAGACTCACCACGGCCGTTATTTCATCAAACGAAAGTCGCGGTTGCCTTCCCTGCTAGTACACCGGATAATATACCTATCCCCATATAATGACTCGTGACCACGATTACCTCTCACGACTGTCATGGATGACCAAGAGTATCCTTAATGTCAAGCCTACTCTCACCACAACTCATAACAACGACTCATATTGGACGATGGGTCGCTACTTCATCCGTGTTACTCACTCTCAACACTGCATCAACAGCTCCCACGACTGCTTCCACGGGGTCATTTGTTGGACCAACGATCCATTGGGTCGTTCGTCCTACAACATTTTTCCTAGTTTCCGAATCATGCTCAACTCAAATTTTCATCCAACAATACCATACAAAGCACTAATTTCACTCAAATTCATTAAGCACAAAATTTTGAAATTTCCCTCACCCACACATAAAATATGCTATGTCCCCAAAGCATCAAATTAAAATACAAATAGGATGAGAAATACTCCCTGAGGCCTCTAGACCTAGCTAACAACATGTCTTTCTTTATTTTGGTACAAGTGGGTTATTAACCCCACACTTTTCCTCTTTTGATGCTCCTTAGCTTCCTCATCCAAGGTACCAGGTACAATTTTATTTTTCCTTTGTGTTGATTTTGTATATTCATCTTATTGTGCGTGGAACACCGTGCCTTTTGGCTGTGCGCCAACTGTACATGGGGAAATACTTCCACGGTGAGGGTCGTGAAGCACACCGGCATCGAACACAACTCTGCGCTAAGTGACATGCGATTGCCGAGAAATCCAAGAGCTATCCGCGATGTGTCCGTGTCACACGTTTTGAGCTGCAGTGATGGGCAAACAGGCTACGGGAGCGCTCATGGCCCGCAAAATTATGCCAATTCTACTTAGTATAAATTAAAAACCTTAGCTCCTAAAAATCATTGGTCACGATGCCCGCGTGACACGAAGATGGTGCACGCTAGGCTCGGTGCGGCACGACGCCAACACGTAGGTGTACTAGAATGCCGCCGCGCGACCTAGAATGGAGTGGCATGGCTCCCTGCCGCAGCACAAATGCTCCTTCTCTTGCACTATCTTCATTGATCTTCCAACAATTCTTTTCATGCTCATCCTCAGGCTCTGAACATTATTTTCGTCTCAACCTTGGCATATTGCACCTACAAAATAAAGGCTAATCACATTGGTTAGTTTAAGAACATAATTATTAAAAATCACGTGAGAATATCATTAATTTAAGTGACAAACATGACTTAATTAAGTTATAAAATAGCATTTGGGCACGTAATTATGCTCAAGATCATTTCAACAAATTTCAAAATTTAAATCCTGTGCCTAATCTTTAGAACTTCAGGGTATTATAATCCTCTTTGGGAATATTCATATCCTCAAATGGCAGCAAAACATACAGAAATGTAGGACATGCAATCATTATGACTCAAACACCGATCATTTAAATCAAAATTAACTAATGACTATTCCTATTCAAATCACATAGCTAACCGATTTCATGATTCACATACACATCCATATAGATAAAAGAAACTTGATCACATGAATTGAACATGAAAACTAAATAGAGTTTTTAGGGAAAACGATACCCCAAGTTGGAACTGAGCGGTAGAGAATAATCAGGTATTCACATCATATCCGCTACTCACATATCTTCAACACATACCTTCAACACAAATAGTTACTCTGCCTGGCAGCTTTTAACTTTACTATTCATTGTTTCACTGCAACTTCCTCAACGGTGATGCTGCCAATCCTAATAATGCTAATCAAACTGAAAATATCACCAAAATACCTTCAGAGCAATACATGAAACATCGTGATGCAATTAAGACAACTCAGGGAAACTCCACCATATGCCACTTTGCCAACTTCTCACAATCCAAAGAGGGGCCAACATAACATTGACCAAATTTCTTTTTCCAAAACCGCATCACTCCCTTCATGGGAGATACTTTCGGAAACACATAAATATCCACCAAACTCTAATTCTCTCCTTCTCACATGCATAGACTTTTGGTGACTCTCGAGCTGAAGCTACCGGGCCCCTATCAATTGAACCTTCTCCATAGCATTATGAACCGAATATGTCCCTAACATTGCTGCCTCACCATCAAAACATCTGATGGGCGATCTATATCTCCTCCCATGAGAGACCTCGACGACGCCATCTCGAATACTTAATGATAGTCGTTATTGTAGGAAAACTCGATCGTGGGCAGCCGATCACCCAACCGCCTTGAAGTCAATTATGCATGCCCTCAACATGTCTCCAGAGTCTCGGATTGTCCGCTCTGCTGGCCATCCGAAGGTTGTGGGTGAAATGTTGTGCTAAGCTTAACTTGTGTAAACAAGTCCTTATGAAATGTCCATAAAAACCGAGAGGTAAACCAGTACCTTGATTCGTAATGATGGATAAGGGCACTCCATGCACCTAATAACTCCCGATATATAGTTTACATAATCTCAAACTCAATCTATGGTTTTAACTATCAGAAATGTGCGCTCTTTAGTGAACCTTGCCTAGTACAACCCAAATGGAATCATATTGTCAACAGGTACGAGGCGACTCCGTGATGAAATCCATATTAATTCTTTCCCACTTCAAAGTTGGAATGATGATATTCTAAAGTACGCTCCCTATTCAGAATGCTCGACTCATTTGGCCGGCGTCGACACTTGGCTAAATTCTAAAATACCCCTCTTCATTCAATTCCACCAATAGATTTACAGCCACTTCGTGACATCTTGGTGGAACCCGTGATGGATAGGACACTTGGGACGAAGCGAGCCTATGCAACATCCAACGCCTCAAATCATCAACATCCGTAACAACATGGCGCAATTTCGGTATCAAGCACACCATCTCTCTTTGGGAGAAGACCTCCACCTTTTATTTTGAAAGACTTCCTTTAAATATACCAAAATTCCATTCTCATCTTGTCTAGATTTCACATTTGTCACCAAGGATGATTCCCTGACCGTTATGCACAACATCACCGCCATCGATCGAGTCGACCATCCTAACTAGCAACCTTGCGAGTCGATGTACACTTTACCAGCCTCTTCTTCCCCTCATCCACATAGAGCACACTCTCCATAGAGAGTGTACTAAATGCATCCTCTACAACATTAGCCTTACCCGGATGGTGAAGGACACTCATATCGTAGTCCTTGAGTAGCTCTAACCACCTCCTTTGCCTAAGATTGAGATCTTTTTGCGTGAACACATATTGTAAGCTCTTGTGGTCCATAAATACATCTACGTGGACCCCATATAAATAATGTCTCCATATCTTCAAGGCAAATACTACTGCGGTCAATTCAATATCATGGGTCAGGTAATTCTTCTCATGAACTTTCAACTATCTAAAGGCGTAGGCTATAACTTTCCCCTGCTGAATCAATACATACCCAAGACCAACCCTTGAAGCATCAGAATACACCATGAATCTATCAGTATCCTCGGGTACCGTCAACACTAGTGCTAAAGTAAGCCAAGTTTTCAACTCTTGGAAGCTCTTCTCACAAACCTCCGACCATTGGAATTTCATCTTCTTCTGAGTCAACTTGGTCAAAGGTGCTACAACAGATGAATTTCCCTCAACAAATCTTCGATAATAGCTGGCTATACCCAAGAAACTCTGAATATGTGAAGGGTTCACCGGCCTAGGTCAATTCTTCACCACCTCTATATTTTGAGAATTCACCTTTATACCCTCACTTGATACCACATGGCCCAAAAATGCTACAGATTTTAACCAAAAATCGCTTTTGCTTAGTTGGGCATATAACTGACGATCCTTGAGAGTCTGAAGCACTACTCTCAAATGAGCGGCATGCTGCTCCTCGCTCCGAGAGTATATCAAGATGTCATCAATAAACACAATCACGAACATGTCCAAGTATGGCTTTAACATCCTTTTCATCAAGTCCATAAAAGTTTCAAGAGCATTCATTAGTCTAAAAGACATAACTACAAACTCATAATGACCATACCGCATCTTGAAGGCTGTCTTTGGGATGTCACTCTCCCGAACTCTAAGCTAATGGTACCCGGATCTGAGATCTATCTTCGAGAAACACTTGGCACCCTGAAGATGGTCAAATGAATCATCAACCCTGGGTAGAGGATACCTATTCTTGACGGTGACTTTGTTTAATTGCCGATAATCAACACACATGCGAAGAGATCCATCTTTCTTTCGGACAAAGAGAGCTGGTGCACTCCATGGGGACTTGCTTGGTCTAATGAAACCCTTATCTAACAAGTCCTTCAACTGCTCTTTCAACTCTTTTAGCTCAGGATGCAGCCATTATGTAGGGAGGAGTAGATATAGGATATGTGTCGGGAAGAAGGTCAATGCCAAAATTGATCTCCCGCTTGGGAAGGATTCCTGGTAAATCATCTAGAAAGACCTCGGGATACTTATGTACTACTGGAACTGACTAGATAGTCGGGGTCTTGGACTCAACATCCTTAACCCTAACTAGATGGTACACACAACCTTTAGATATCATCTTTCTGTCCTTAAGGTAGGAAATGAAACGACCTATAGACACAACTGAACTACCCTTCCATTCTAAAACTGGTTCACTCAAAAATCTGAACGCTACTGCCCGAGTTCTACAAATAACTGAAGAATAGCATGCAAATAGCAAATCCATGACGATAACAACATGAAAATTGGTCATGGCTAACTTTATCAAATATGATGAGGTGACTTCTGAAGGACTGAGACCGGGCAACCTCTAACAAGACTTTAGGACTGACTCCGAAGCTACTGGCAACATAATGTTTCACAAAAGACAAGGTAGGCCCCAGATCTAAAAAAGCATAAACATCAATATGGATAACTCGTAAAATACCAGTGACCACATCCGGGGATACCTCCTACTCCTAGCGGGATGCTAAGGCATAAAATCTATTTTGGCGCTGACTGCCACCTGCACTGGTAGATGCCCCTGATGTGTTGAGCGTGCAGGAGGGGCTACTGAACTAAAAGCTAGGCCTTGATCCCCTACCTAATCCTGTCTCACTATTGGGCAATCTCTAAGAATGTGTCCGGCCTTCCCACACTCGAAACAAGAACCTGAACCTGCCAAGCACTGGCCCATGTGCCTCTTACCATATCTGCGACAAGCTGTGATGCTAGAATCTGTGTGTCTGCTGCTCTGACCCCTCGAGCCTGATGCTCGCCCTCCCTGATAATGTTTAGGCCTGGATGGCACACTCAATGTCGAAGATTCCAGGGTTGATGATCTCTGGTAGATCTGTTGTCGATGACCACTACTTGACCCCGGCTGAGAGAATATGTGGTCATAAATCTTGGCCCTCTTGGCCTCCCTCTCTCTTGAATACGTCGCCTCTATCTGCTGGGCGTACAAAATCATCCGAGGGAAGTCTATGTCCTGATGGAGCATACTAGTCCATCCTAAAATCCTTGTCCAAAAAACCAGCTACTCCATGCATGAACCTGCTCACTCGCGCCCTCTGATCAGCTACTAACTACGGGGCGTATTTCGATAGGCGAGTGAACTCAAAGGCATACTCTTGCACTGTCATTCTCCCTTGCTTCAGATTTACGAACTTAGTTTCCTTCAGCTCCCTCATCTCACGAGGGAAGATTCAATATAAGAATGCCAAATGGAACTCTTCCCAAGTGACAAGGCCCGCTCCAGTGACCCTACTATCTTCCATTGGTGAAACCAGATATGCGCGACCCCCTTCAACTGGTAAGAGGCCAAATCCACGCACTCAACCCCTTTCACCCCCATGACTGGGGTGATCTTGACAATCTATTCTTTGAACTCATGTGGGTCCTCATCTACCTTGGACAAAGGGAATTTCGGGGGGTCATCCTCAAGAAGTCTCTGACTCGAGTTGCCGCTACATTGCCATTTTGTGGAACACGCGCAATGGCCTACTGATTGACTTGAGCGGTCAAGGCCTACACAACCATTTGAATAGCGGCCTAGAACTAAGTGTGAGCAACTGGCTCCGGTGCTTGGTGCTCCTAAACTAGTATAGCTTGCTAGTGCCCATTACTAT
>JACEIK010015925.1:6942-17069 GCA_018107945.1 Datura stramonium | reverse complement strand
GTTATCTCCTGCTATACAGAACTGCTAGTTATGTTATCTATATTCAGTTGTACTCAGTTGTTTTCAGTTGCTTTGCATACTCAGTACCAGCGGTACTGACACCCATTGGGGCGCTGCATTACTTGCCTGCAGGTACTCATAGGCGAGGAGGCGATCCCTCGTGATTCCAGCCGGCTGTAGAGTCATAAGCTCCTGTCATCCGGAGCCTGATATTCTGAGGTGTAGTTCAGTTTTCCGTTGTTGTACAGTATGGGTAGGTCGGGGTCCTGTCCCGATCATTTCTTTCAGTACTCATAGAGGCTTGCAGATTGTATGTTTTTATCTCCCTGTGGTCAGTTGAGCCGGTCGTGTGAGGCCGTGCATTCTGTTATGGTTGTTTAGTATTTCTGTTTATGTTGGCCGTGTGGGGCCATAGTCTGATAGTAGTGGTGACCTTGCCGGTCACGTAGTTATTCAGTACTTTTCATGTGGAGTTTCAGATGACTAGACAGCATGGTGGCCTTGTTGGCCTGTATTGGTTCCTTGTTATGAGGATGTTCTGGTTAGCTGTTGTTATGTTCACAGGTGGCTATAGGCCCAGTCGGCCGGAGGCTGTATTTACAGCCGTTATATAGCCCTTTGTTTCCAGGAATTTAAGATAGAGCTAGCCTGGCACCAGATATGCTTAGGCTCACCAGATAGTAGTCCAGGTCCTACTAGGGCACTAGGTGCCAGTCATACCCCCCAAGGCGGGGCGTGACATGAAACATGCTATCCATTCAAATATACATGCCTTTATAATTAGAACAAGGAAAGTATATTTTTCAGAAGTAATGACAACACACAACACAACATTAAGAGAGAACATAAATGCACTCAACTCTCACAAAAGATTTCACAAGATAGCTCGCAACTATCATATGCTTACCCATTTACTGGATGTCTGGATGTTGAGATCACATAAGAATTTTTCAAAGGGATGGTAGGATATAATTTTTGCATTATGACTCATTCACCATCCTTGAATACTTCATCACTTTTCCGCAACTTTTTTTATTTGTTTATCCCTTCCTTTAATTCCATCTTTGCTTTGGCATTTTTTACATCCCAAGGTGTTTTTGTGGGCTAAACTTCATTTTTCTCTTTTTCTCTTTTGTTTTCTTCTCTTTGCCATTTCTAGGACATTGCTACTTCATACCTTGGGTTGTGCTCATGCCACCTTTTCTTGACCTTTTCCTTTTTTCCCTCCTTATCACCACCAACTTGCACCTTTTTGTTTATTTTTCATTTCTTTTCAAGTTTCAAGAAGGATGGATTTAAAAGAGGGCAACTTCAAAATTAGTTTTGGCTTTCATTGTGGTTGATCAAGAAAAAAAGGTCAAATGACTCAAAGAGGGAGACTAGGGATACATATATCACTTGGTAGGTCTCTTTAAGCATAAGTGGCTTGATAAGTACAAGGAAGGTCTAAGCTCATCTCTACAACCCATAGTCAATCCTAGATTCAGGCTCAAGTAGCAAGGCAAGTTCTAGAATGTGATCAAATCAAGTGAACACGCAATTTTTCTTTCCACACATTGGAATATGGATATAAAAATGACTAACACATCACTCTGAATTAGGAACACATTGCAAATAATTCATGTCACAAATGGAGATATACTGCTCAATATCAAACAACTACAACAAAAATTTTTAGGGGTGACATTATTTTCAAAAATCAGCTCAATTATGCAAATAGCTAAGTTACCGCCACCATTGAAGTAAAAAATAATCTATTTATCCTAAAATGAATCAACAAAGTAGGTTGGTGCCCTTAAGAAAGTCGCCTAAGCAATCCATCATCGGGCCCATGCACTACAACACTTAACTACTTTTATTATGCCAGATTCAACAGAAAGTAAGCCTCCCTGAAAAGAACCATGGCTAAGAAAACCAAGGAGGGCTCTACACTGTAAAAGCAAAAAACAGTTATTCTAAGGAATAAAAAAAGAAGTTAAACTAAGAAAGTTGTAAAAATTGGACTACATGGATCACAACCACACATTAATAACTCAACAAATGCATATAGACAAGCAAATTAGAGTTTTGAGACTATTAATCATCATACACATCCAAAATATCCACCCCTACCTAAAAAATGCAATGTCTCAATGCATATACAAAAAAGGTATAAAGGGTGTAAAAAGATAGCAAAAACTTCCTATAGCGCTCAACGTGCTATTGAACATCATCATGTCATGGTAATGACGAGCCATACTCTATATCCTGAGCTAGACCTCAGGTTTGCAATCGAAATCCACTATCGCTCATCTAAGAGCCTCTTCTTCGTTAATGGACAGTTGTAAATCTATCGGTGGTGTCTCCTGAGCTACGACCTTGCCCTTATCTACTGGAAGGGCTGAAATCTCTATCTATGCTAGAGTTTGAGCAGACACCTGCTCCGGTGTAGTGCTGGCCCTGGTGGCTGAGACTGCTGGTGGTGGCATGGGCTGAGTCTGAGCTGGTGGTATAGGCACCGCTCGTGGAATAAAATCTAGAATGCTGGCTATAGGCGGTGTCCTGTACATCAAAGCTATCTGCACCTGAACTGGCTTCGCTCATGCATCTACATCTCAAGCACAGTAGATTTAGTCTCCTCTAAGTCTGCTCGGAGGCTAGCAATATCAGAATCACTGGCACCTCCTCTGAGCAGGTGCATCTGGGTATCCATGGCTTCTAGTCATGAGCTCAAGGCCTCATGTGAGGTCCTCATAGTGTCTCAAAGCAGCTAAAGAGCTCGTTCAACAAAATAGTGGCCATAAAGGCCGGCAAGTCCTCAATTAGTTGGGTCAACTGTCTCTCCTCTGTATCTAACCTTGAGGACAACCCAGTAAGTGAGTCTCTAGACACAAGTGGTGGCCTCGATGGTGCAGTTGGCTTAGATGCTGTAGTGGCTGAACCTGCAGGGTTTATCTCACCAATGAGTTGTAATGTGGGCACCTATGTCTAGATGCCATAACCCTCAGTAGTGGGCCTGCTTGGTAAGATGGAGCTAGGATGGCTCGTCGCGGTGACCATGGTGTCTTTCCTAATCTTTGTGATGTCTGCCACCTGACAAGTGTCTATAAATATTTTCTTCCTCGATAAGATAGGAACCCCTGGCCTTTGACATAGGGTTGTGATAAGGCATGGGAATGAGAGGGAGGTGGTAGTCTGTGCCACTCTATCCTTTTGTTCCATACTGACCATCTAACCAACATCAATACTTTTCTAGGCCATAATGTATGCCACGACAAAAGACTATCCCAATGGTAGTTTGTAGTCGCTCTTCGTCGGGCAAACCCTACTGTAGACCACATTCCACCAAAACTTGGCAGAAAGCTAGAGGTCCTATTTGAAGATGTCGGTTGTATTAGACACAACCCAAACTGGTGTACCTCTAGCTATCACACTAGCTATCCATCTTCTAGCCAGTCTACCCATATCAACAACCTTGTCATAAGCTAAGGTGTCCACCAACTCATAATCATCACCCAAGTAGAATCAGTTGATCGCCTTTAGGATGATGTCAACCGATACTCCATGGATCACCAACGAGGTCAATGGCTCTATCTACATTTTCAGCACTGAGTTCGACCTCAGGAGGATCGCCTCATAGACTACATAAAATTCCTAGACCAATGTCTAAACATATTGACCCACTGGCCGAAACAAAAACTTCCAGTGTTGAAACCTGAGTTGCTCCATAATGTCAAGGTAAGACTCCAACCTTGTGAGGCTAACAGTCCTCTCTTTAGTGATCCCCGACGAACCATGTTGCGGCCCTGCAAATAGCGTGCCCTATCTCCCTGAATTGCCCACCTGATCTTGAACATCTCCTCCCCCTGTTTTGTTCTCAACTCTACTGCTTGGGGAGGGGAGGTCTGACTAGATGATTCCTCTTCAGTGGCCTTTCTAGAGGAAATCTCTATCTAGGGTCCATGGGGTTGGGCCTGGTCATGATCATCATCAGATGGGGATGAAGATCCCGAAGTCGATGTCTCAGCTAATGCCACCCTAGCTGATGGAATGGGTGACACCTCCACGCTCTTGTTACCTGGAGGTAAGTATTCCTCCTCAAGACCTCTTAGGTGTATTTGACTTGCCTCCCCGGGGTAATGCTCTTTTGTGTTCTATTTACCTGTGATCATGCATAAATTTGTTAGAACATAGACTCAAGGTATCTTAGAAATAATAGAAAATCAGCATAGGATGATCAAAAAAATGGTTTGTAACTTTAAAGGATTGACCATACCCTATACCATTAATTGAGTCTGAAAATCCCGACGTACTGCTTTAATGTACGATTCAAGGTACGGGCCATCCTTTGAAAGGATGGTCCATCCTTTTAATCTTACTTTGACTCAGAGGGTTGATGTTTATGGGTTCAATTGACGGAACGACAGACAGTCCATCTTTTTGAAAGACGATCCGTCTGTTCTTCCGTCGATTGGGGCACATAGTCATTTTTCACTTGGGTTTTTTCAATTTGCACAAATCTTAAACATTGCACAGGGCTAGTCTAATTTCAAGTTCAAGAAGCAATTACCAAACATGGAAGCACATTTACACATTTACTTAAGCCCTGTCCAATCAACTAGCATTTCAAACCCAAGTTCTCCCCCCTAAATTTATAATCCAAGTTAAGGAATTTCATAACTCCACTACAATACTTGAAACTTCACAATAGGCATGAAACTAAAGGCTCTATATGAAGAACAATACCTACATAGGCGTGTTCTAGTGTAGTAAGTAACACAACTGGAATGGGTGATAAAACCCTAATACTACATTTGTGTGTTCTCTTATGAGAAAAGGGAGTGTAGCAAAGCAAGCTGGTGAAGCTCAAGTTAGCAACAATGAAGGAAATTCAAGTAGGGAAGAAGAGAGAAATGGAGAATATGAGGAATACGGTCTGTGCGTATGCCAAATTGACTATTTTCCCATTCCCGAATCCCTTTTAAGGCCAACTGGGTTGGGTCGATCAAGACTATGGGTGGCTAATTAAAGGCCAACCAAGCCTAATTAAATAATACCTGGCCTAAAATTTCATCCTCCATGTGGGCCTAGTCACTTTCTTCATCAGAGACGGGTCAAGAGACGGTCCGTCTGGATAGAGTACGGTCCGTACATTGGACCATTTCTTCCCTTTTCTCTTCTAGTTCCAGGTGCAAATGACGGAGGGACATGCGGTCCATCCTTTGAAACTACCGTACGTCTGTTCTACTATCTATTACACACCAGAGTTCTTCCTTTTTGTTTTAGACCACTTTTCTCCAAATTTCCAAGTGTACCTGTATCCACTAACACCCATTAGTCCAAAAAAGGCTTGGGTTTCCTCCAAAGTAGAGCTTAATTTAACGTTGCGCCACGACGAGGATACTACACATGGTGTAGCATTCTATTAGGTTGCCTCCCAAGAAGTGCCTAATTTAACATCACGACACGACCCAAGATATTTGATCATGAACTTGGTGAGCTGTCCTTGGGACGAGACTTCCTCACCCACTTTCTGCCTTTGGTGCCACAAATGTATTACTTCACCCATGCTAGTTTAGCCTTCTTTCTGTTGAGTGTTGTATCCATAGTATGCTCAGCTACCTTACCAACTTCATGATCAACATTGACCACAAATGTCCCCAACTCTTATAGGCGACAAGTGACCTCTCCCATCTTTGAAAGTGATGTTTCATCCTTGACATGGAACATTATCTCATGCTTTTCAAATTCCTTCAAGGCTCTCCCAGTAGCCAGGATGGGCTCCCAATCATGATGGGTATGTCTCTATCCACATCACAGTCAAGAACTACAAAGTCTGCCGGTAGTACAAATTTTTCAACTTTGATAAACACATCCTCCACCACCCCCACTAGAGTCTTAATGGATTTTTTGGCCATCTGGAGCTGAATGGAAGTAGGCTTCAACATGGACAACTTGTATCATTTGTAAATGGCAAGAAGAATCAGGTTAATGCTTGCCCCATTATCACAAAGAGCATGCAAGCAATCATATCTACCAATCCGGCAAGACACTGTAAATTCCCATGGGTCACCTTTCTTCTCATCAGACGTGCCTGCTATGATGGAACTCACTCTATCGGTCACGGGAATGATCTCTTCTTAGTCACATGGCATCTTTCTAGTCAAGAGCATCTTCAAGTACTTAGCGAACCCAGGCATCTCTTTGATGGCATTAATAAACGATACCTGGAATGTTGCCTCTTTAAGCCTCTCAACAGCTTTGCTACTTTCGTACTGAGAGCTTGTTGAGAAATTCTTTGTGAAAATGGAGGGACAACCGAAGGAAAGATATTTTGCAAAGTCTTCCCCTCCTCCCTTTGCATTCCCTATTTCTTTTGAGGCAACTGATACATCTTTTCGAATTTCCTCAAATGGTGGCTTTTTGGATCCACCCTAACCTATATCATCAATACAAGGCTTTTAGGCCTCTCTTCTTGGTCACCAAACTTAATCACAATTTCATACTTATCCTCCACCATACTATCTTCAACCTCAACATCAATAGGTTGCACAATCTTCCAACTCCTAGTGACTATGGCCATACATTGAGCTTGAGCATTAGAAGATCCCACATGTCCTTTTGGATTTACCACTTGCCACGACCCGAGCATAGGCTCCGACCGAGACACGGGACCTAGAACCAAAAATGGCTTCAAGCTAACCCATGACACATGCATAGCAATTCAAGAGCATAACTAAAGCGGAAATTAAAGGCAACATGAATAAGCAGAAATCTGAAATATACAAAGTCCATAAATATAGTCAACACTCGACAAGTTGAACCATCTACGTAATGTCTAAAAAGCCTCTAAAACATCAGATGAACTGATGGGACAATACCACCAACTATCTCGTTAGAGTCTGAAAGCTGAAATACCGCGCAAAACATAACTACTAACTGTCCTCGGAAAAATGAGGACTCACCCAAAGCAGGGTCTGAACTAGACTGAGATGGGAGCAAGCTATCGATGAGACTGAGATAGATCACCCGAACTTATATCATGAGACGATATAGAATAGAGTATACGGTTAGTACTTAGAATGTACTGAATATTTAAGGTAAGTAAAACATGCTTAGTAAAACGTTAGTTGAAATCATGCATATAAATCAAAAGGATCATGAGAATAAGGACTCATAAGCCGGTTATCATAGCTAAACATAATGACCCAAGATTTAGAAATAGAAATCATATGACTTGTATAGCTAAAATTATAAGTAAGAGCTCATAAACTAATCATTGGGTCAAATCTACTGTAAATATAATATCATGAGTCATGAACATGAATAACTAAAATCATGAGGAATAATGGAAGACTCATCATAATCGAAACCATCACGATAGAGCTCACGTAATGCTCTAACTATCACACTCAAGTGGGCATAGCCGTCCAAAACCTTACCAGGGTTAATGACGCTAAATCATGATATCGATATCAAGCTGAGCCCTTTGGGGTGGGGAAAAACTCTCTTGAGAAGTCCCAAACATATATATATATATATACCTATNCCTATGTTGGCGCGTAGTTTATGAGATCGGGGAACCTACGAACCCCAAGCCTACTAGGTGCTAGACACTACTTCCAAAATATACATAGTGCTCATATAATCATATTCTCAAAACATATCTGAATATGAACATTGGGAGTCTTGACTCCATATCACATCATAAGCTGCATTAGGAGTTTTGACTCCAAATCATATCGTAAATTAATCTTATTAGCCTTGGCTAAATCATAGTAAACATACTTGTATGGGCTTGCCCGAATCATAAAATCATGCATATCTGAAATAAACTTCATAAGTCAAAATTATGGATTCATAAGTTGAGAATTCATAAACATTCATGTATATTAGATATCTCATCATGCTTGAAATCATGGATCATAAGATTGAATTTTCATAAAACTTACATAATAGGGCATATTTTATAATAACTTGAAGTTGTGAATTTATAATCAACTTGAGTGTAAAATCTACTCATTAGACTTAAAACATACTTTAGAATATGAGGGGATTAGACCCATAAATATAGCATAGATTGTTTCATAAAATTGTGTTAAAAACCTAGGATTTAATACACTTGATTAAGAACTTGAATTCATGAATTTGAAAAGAAGCTTAGGCATGAGGGTGGGAGAAATCTCTCATTCATAACCCTACATACCTAGATGACTTATTTCTAAACTATTCTTGAAATTCCAAGAGAATTGGGGAAGAAATTAAGGAGAATTCTAGTTTGATCTTGGAAGGGAATCTCAATTCAATATATGCATGGTAGCCTAATGACTTAGGATAGGCTAAACCCTCTTAAAATACTCATTTTAGGGCTTAAAATAATGTCATTAAAGAGTTAGGATCTTGGAAAATTATGAAAACGCCCTTAAAGAACCGACTGGAAAAGGGCATTGCCAGAGCTAAAGAGTGACCTAAAGACTCGTTAAGTTACTTAACAGCTCATCCTGACCTTCCGTCGTCACTGGATAGAATCCAAACTTTCTGATCTTGACTTGATGCCTCCACCTAACGACTCGTTGTCACAACTAACGGGTCACTTAACGAATCTTCCTGACCCTCTAAATCTCAAGGTTTTAAAACATTCCTCCCAACCAATAGGACACCTAACAAGTCATTAGATGAAACCACGACTCGTCCATCCACTCGTTGGATCTCCTAGATTTAAACACTTTCTCCTTCACTACACATTTAATGGGTCAACCAACAACTCGTGGGGAGTCTTAACGAGTTGCCTCCTCATCTGTTATAACTCTTGAGAAGCCACATATTACCAACCCGTGCACACTCAACAGGTCATATGATGAGTCACTCGATGACTCATTCTATGACCTGGTGTAAATTTTTCCTTCTTTCTCTGATTCAATCCTCGAGTATGATATTAGGGACTTTTAGGGTGTTACACCACTATGTCACTAGGAAGATGACCTTTTTGCTTTGGATTTTGGTCATGGGACAGGTCTCGTGCTTGCTGCTCTAACTTCTAAATGGAAGCTGTATGAGAGCCTACAATCTCCGTGAGACTCTTGAGGCAAGCATTTGGTCTCGCCTGGTTAGCAAACACCTTTTCCAATATACCCTCAAGCTTTGAGCTTCCATGGTCATGTGAAGGACCCTTCCTCCAATTTTTGGAGTTAGAGGATGAGCCTTTAGGCAGAACAAAAGGAGAGGAGCCTCTATTTTGATAATCACCACCATTTTGCCAACTCTAATTTTGACCACCAAAATCTTTTATAGGGTAATATTGACCATCGTCTTTCGGCTGAGGTCTCCATTGCCCTTAGTATGAAGTAGAGGTGTGGCCTTACAGATACTGCAGTCTATAGCCACCGGATGAGTTTCCAACATAGTTGACATCTTCCACTTGCAAAGGTGGTGACTCTTGCAATGATTGATATTGGTATGGAGGAGGAGGCTATCCATGCCCGTATTGAACTCCGATCATGGTCTCATCATTAGCATGCACTTTCTTGACCTTAGACTCAGTCAACTTCTTTGTGAGGAGAGCTATGTTGGTTTCCATAATGACCATCATCTGATCACGCTCCTGATTCTTCTTCATCAAATGAGATAAAGGAGCCCCAAAATTGATTCCTCCATTTTGGTCCCCACCATGCCAAGCATGATTGAGCTTTACTATTTTGTCCAGAATGACGGCAATTATATTGAAGGTATTGTCCATGAAGCACCCATCTGTGGCATTTTTTGAAATAGACTATGTCAAGCCATCTAGATCGGTATAAAATTTCTCCAACAAAATATGCTTTGGAAAACCATGGTTGGGCGCCCTAAAGATGTATTGTCAGAACCTCTCCCATTCTTCGAACAACTATTCACCTGGTAGCTATCGAAAATAAAATATCTTATCCTGTTGCTCCGCCTTTTTGCTAAGAGAAAACCATTTCTTCATGAAGACACTCACCAACTCTTGCCAATTATGAATTGAGTTTTGAGGGAGTCTACACAACCAATCCTTTTATTCTCCAGAAATGATCCACCAAATCCGGCCACTGTTTGGCCGGAAAACCTTTTCTCCCTTGCGACCAGCAGCCCCCCTATACCCTCCATAACTTCCGGTAAAACCACATGCAGCC
>JACEIK010015923.1:0-14519 GCA_018107945.1 Datura stramonium | reverse complement strand
GGTAGCCCCTTACAAACCCGGCGACCTAATATAACCATTGGAGCCTCAGTGTGGGATGGCTCTTCATTGGCCTAAGCATCCTCGACTAGGTAAATCTGAGAAAACGCCTCCTACGCACATGCATAGTGTTGATAAACGGATCCTAGCCCTGAAGGAAACTCTATCATGTAGGCCATTGGGCAAATCTTCCGGAGGATCCGGTAAAGCTTAATGAATCTAGGGTTGGGCTTGCCCTTCTTGTCAGATCTCATAACTCCCTTTATTGGAAAAATTCTAAGGAATATCTAGTCATTGCTTCAATCTCTAGCTTCTCCATACGCTAGAATAAGACTTCCGACGACCCTAGGCTACTGGTACGTATCTCCAAATTGGTTTACCTGTTTCCCTCTGACTGATGCAGTAGTCTCAGTTTAATTATCCCTGACTTACCTGCTTCAGGGCGTCATATAGGGGACCTACATTTCCACTTTAACCCATTCCTAGGCATCGAGTCGTGCGCTCTACTTGGTCATTGTCTGGGGACGAGAAGTTGTACTTAAATTAACTTGCGTTCCAATCTGTTCTAACAGCCTTTCCAAAGCCTAGCCATAAGTTCTGATGGCCTTTGTCAAAATTTAATAGACACTAGGATATAATATCGCCGGCATAGTTCTTTAATATTCAATTCAACGTAATGTTTAGCTGAAACATAATTCTGACCGGCAAGAAATGAATTAATCTCATTGGTCTTTCGAAACTGACTCGAATAGGATCGAATTTACACCTAGTACAGGTTAACCTTGTAGCTATATTCATATTTTCTATTTCTCACTTCCATGTAGGCACAACTATCTCCTGATAGATCTCTTTTACAACCTAATGCATTTTCGTCAAACCCGAGTGGGGGAGAATAACGGACATGGTATGCCTTGCTACAATCTTCTGATGAAGCCCTGCCACGTTTAGAACATAGAGTCGACCTCTAGGTCTCAAGACTCTATCCCCTACTATCTCAAAGGCCGGTGACTCCTTCTGCTGGGCCTTATCTCTGGCTGCACTAGGCTAAGGTCTCTGTACCGTCACTCCTTTGCCTCCACAACTAGTGGTAACATTGCAGTATTCTAGGTTATAACCTCACTACCCTCCAAATGTCATCCTAATGCTTATTCCTCGACATTCAGTGGCAATCCCAAGCTCTATTAGCCTGCTACCGCCTGGAGGTGATCCTATCCTCCTCCAAAGTTAGATACTCGTGCCTTCCCCTTACTTCTATAGGTTGAGATCTAGGGTTCGTGCCCCCTGCATCTTACTGACAAGGATATTACTGACCAAGTCTACCAACCTATATCATTCCGACCCGCACTCGGGCCAATTTAATTCATATAATATCTCTGTCCTTTGACATAACAAACTAGGCATAGCCATTATTCTGCAGGTATATTCTACCGTCATTAGCACACTGCGGCAGGATCAGCCTATTCCTGACCTGAGCTTTACTATTGCTGGGGGTCTACTCCTTATGAACTCTCACCCGTACTTGGGTGTTGTTAGTAATCTTACCTACCCTCCTAATTTATTGTCGTGAGAGTCNTGATAAAAATGATCGGGACAGGGCCCCGACCTACCCGTACTGTACGTTGTTAGTAATCTTACCTACCCTCCTAATTTATTGTCGTGAGAGTCTAGGAGACTTCTTAAATACTAGGGATCTTAACCAATTTCTAATCCTTCTCAGAATCAACAGTTCTAGCCTTCCTTTACTATTTATTCTGGGCAGCATGGAATTGATATTTACGCTTTTTATTATACTGAAAGAGCAAGCTGGGAGGTGGACAATGACCCTTATTCTATAACAGGTCTAAGGCGCGAAATTCAATAAACTCTAAAGGCTGGAGGTACAAACCTCGAACAATCCTTTGCATATTTCAGGTAATCCAATATTAACTGTTGTCCCAGTCTAATTCTAAATGTCTACTAAGTAAGCCAACTCATATATATACTATACTCCTTACCTCCTACTCCGAGGTTGGAGAAGGAACTGGGGACGATGCTGACATATCTATTATTTTATGAGGTTCCTGGTGCCTCGGGGGGATGATGGGGAGATTAAAAGACGTCTGCTTCCGCCCTTAGGCCGACTGTCCCCCAACTATGGCACCTCACTGTTACCGGCTCCTACTACTGTAGCTGACTTGCGGCTAACTAAATTCTGTCCCATATCAAGCATTACTCTAGACAGACAATACAATGAAAGCTTAGGGACTCATCCCTATACAACTCGGCTCTATAGCATGATCTGAGTAGAATGAGGGGAACTATACTACCATTTCTCGTAGCCTCCTTCTTATAAAATGTGGTGCACAACACAGTTATAAATAAGACTCTACTAGACACAACTTGCAGACTCCCTGGGATACAACCTACTCTGATACCAAGTTTGTCACGCCCCACCTTGTGAGGCATGACTGGCACCTAATGCTATACTAGAATTTGGACTGACCTGGCTGGGCATATTCACCTCTGGTGCCTACCAGTGACTCAAAATCAAGGAAACAAACTGCTATACCTCTACTGTAAACACAGCCTCAGGCTGACCAGGTCACGGAGCACCTATAAAAGAAAATATCTAACCCAACCAACATAATAACAATAGGGATCCTATGCTGGCCGACAACACCACCATGCGTTCTAGTTATAAAAAAAAATAACTACACATCGCCCCACATGGCCTACGCATAAAATAAGACATACGTGGGCCCCACACGACCAACAACAACCAACTGACTGAATAATGTTGTTTGCAAGCCTCTAGGAGTGAAAATATTGGTCGTGACAGGGCCCCGGCCTACCCAAATGCTATATAAATAAAAGACAGATAAACCTCTACAACCTGGCAACTCCGAATGAAAGGAGCTAGCCGATTTGCTTACTCAGAAAGGCTAATAACGGCGGTCCTAAACTCTTTTTGTCTAAACCTGCAGGCATGTATGTAGCGTCCCATAGTTGGGCATCAGTACAATATGTATTGAACATGTAAGGCAGTAGTAAAAAGCTGAATAGAAGCTGATAAAGACTGAAAGTAAGTAGCAAGAAGGGGCAGAAGATAACCTATAAGCATTTTTATCCATAACCTGCATCTAGTAACTCACTACACGTATATGAGTTGAAGCTGTACAACTATACATTCATAAGCTATAGCTAACATTCAAGAATACAAACAAGAATCTAACCTGGCCCCCAAAAGCCTTGGCAGGTGTCAATCAGTCTGTATACCCCTATTACCCTACAAGTAACTATAACTGTAACTATATCTGAGCCATCTGGGCTTCATATGAGCCATCTGGGCTCCTATAACTGTATTTAAGCCGTCTGGGCTCCTGTAATTGAATAAAAGCCACCTGGGCTCCTGTAGTTGTGTTTGTGTCTCAGTCGTTTGGGCTCTTATAATTGTATCTGAGCCATCTAGGCTCCTTAACTGAATATAAGCCATCTAGGCTCCTATAGTTGTGTTTGTTTCTGAGCCTTCTGGGATCCTATAACTGTATCTGAGCTGTCTGGGCTCCTGTAACTTTATCTGAGCTATCTGGCCTCCTGTAACTGTATGTAAGCCGTCTGGGCTCCTGTAATTGTATTTGAGCCGTCTGGGCTCCTATAACTATATATGAGTCATCTGGACTCCTGTAATTTTATCTGAGCCATCTGGGCTTCTATAACTAGACGCCAAGCCTTGACTCGACTGAGGGTCATGATGCCACTGTGGCATAGAGGAGTCTAGAGGTGGCTAGACCTCCATAAGGCCCTTAAGGCCGCTACTCTTACTCACCCCTGAACTGGTCTATATAGCTGCCAACAGGCACAGTCTGTGTGCCTACACCTGGCTATAGGGTCCTGGCAGTGATCACAACCTCCGTCGACTTAGACAGAAAAGGTCGAGGTCGAAGTGACCCTAGCGATAGTCTGAAGGTCGTGCTGAGGCAAGGATAACTCATAAGCTATATATAGTGTCATAGGTGACCAACTATGTAGTTCCTCCGCTGAGAACTACTGTAGGCACTGCTACTAATCGGACATATTCCTAAACAACCAGTCCTAACTCCCTACAGACAGCTTACTATAATTCTTAGTCTAAAGGTAATATTGTGCTAACATGGTTCTAGTCCCTTAGACCTTAACTTGGTCTGTTTGGATTTCATATGTCTTCTCTAGGCAATTCCTAACCTCGTAGGTAAATTTGTCTGGACTTAGCCACTTTAGGGAACCTGTACCTAAGTATCTTATAAGAGCAGGCTAGGGCGTTGGCCCCGCATTCAACTACTAATAAGGTTCCCTTATTAGGGTACCCACGAGTCTATTTGACTTGTACAATTGGGATAACTACCTGGGCGACCTATATGGGAAGCACTAAGTCAATTGTAATTAACAGTCACTGGCAGTAGCTAACTAGATGGCAGGCTGTCACTCAGTTCACTAGGAAACCCTGGTGCCGCTGACTCTAAGGTGTGACCATCCTATCCAAATTCAGGCCCTGGAGGCATCAAGGTACGCCAAGGGCCTCTAGAAAGCTTTACTAACAATGCAGGCCTTAAATTGAAGGTTATATTGCCCAACTGTACCCTATGCTATTAAACTTACCAACTCAGGCCCAACAGCTGTCCACAAACTTCTAAGGCCTTGGCATGATAGAAAAACATTAGATTCTACTAGTACAGTGAACAAAATAACAGGGGAGTCATGAGTCACACTTAATATACTCTTCCCGATGAGGGATACTGCAATACATATTCTCAATTGTTTTCTAGCAGCTAACCACAACTTATATAGTCATAATCTACTGACAGCAGCTGATCACAACATTCATATAATCATAATCTACTAACAGCAACTAGTTACAACATTTAAAATTGTTATCTCCATTCAGGTATATAGGTCGTATCATTACACAATGAGAATAACTTGCCGAAGGGATAAGCTTTACATACCTCGAATGCCGACTCTCGTTCACTCTAACAGTTTCTAACCTGAAGCCTGTAATTCCTCTCAAATGCAGCCTATACGCTATGAGAATAAGCTATTTCAAAAGTAGAAATCGGTGAATGACAATATCTTTCAATAGGGTTAACTATAACTTAAACTCCGTTTAATTCGGCCAAAAACTCATAATTTCTCGAGAGTTTAGAAGGGAGAAATGCTTGCCTCTTGTCCGTGGCTGCTTAGGACTCAATTTGAAGTAATTCCGACAACCTTTACTCGACGGGGTTCCAGTACTCCAAGTGAATTTCCAAGAAATAACTCCACAGGAATGCTTTTCGTAGACCTAGAACTCATTATCCAAGATGAATTTGCATTTGGACAGAGTTTAACAGCGTAAATCAGCAAAAACGAAAGAAAAATTGAAAGGAACCTTCATATGGTCGCAGGTCTGATTTGGAAACTATTTTTCAAATGAAATCAACTTTACACATAAAAACCATATATATAGGAGGTAGTGGCTGAGGGGTGCGGCGCTCCTCCCATAGTGCCAGTATAGGGGCGTGACGCACTGCCGTTGCGGGGAGGTAGGTCTGCAATGTGCTGCCCCTTGAGGCTTGCCTCCGGTCTCTTTCCTCTTGCTCGCTTTATTTTGCACTCACGTGTTCATTCCCCAAGCCCTTTTTCATATGTTTCGTACTCCAAAACTCTCAACATACATACGCACACCTTGGTTAAATGGTGAAAACTTACAGGGTGTAACAAATGAGGTTTTAAGCTAACTAATACCCCTAAATATCCCCCTTGGAAAACCTAAAATGACCTAATTTAGGAGTTAAAAGCATATCAAGTTATGAAAATACCCCTGAAACTTCACCCTTAAAATCTACCAACCAATCATCACGGGTCACACCATGAGTCGTTGGTTGTCACCATGACTCATGCTGACAGTTGTCACTTATGGACCCAATATTCACTTCTCTGATCTCCTCATTATAGGTGGTCATAATGACTCTTCATTGGATACCATGAGTCGTCCTATGACTTGTGATCATGGGCTCAATCTTACACATTCTCTGAACTTCATCCCAAAGATCATCATCACGACTCATCACATGGTCCAACAAGTTGTCCAATGGATCATTAAGTTCAGACCCTGTCTGCTGATGGAAATAATAACTCATGACCGTGAGTCGTACTATCATACCACGACTCATGGTAGGGACTCATGGTCTAAAGGATGAAATTTATGGGGCTTACCACGACACACATGATGGGTCATTGGTACATACCACGACTCGTCACATGAGTCGTTTTGAGGCAAAATTGCAGATTTTTCTGTTGGTTTCTACTCCATGTCTGAGGTTTGATCCTAGGGATCTTTTGTGTGTTACAGGTAAGCTCCAACTTGTTCGAAGTTAACCCGTTGATGTCTTTTGTTATTTTGTACACATTGGGTAGGTTGGGTCCTTGTCCCGATCATTATCATTTTGTTAACCTCTATGGAGTCTCATAGACTTGTCCTATTAGGTTGTTCATGGTTGTAGCCCTAATGGACCCTTTTGTATAGAACTTTTGAGCTGATGCAGCTTTGTCAGCCATTTGTATATAGTGTTGGACTATGAGCCTCGTTTTTATTATTATTTTTTTATAATGATACAATGTTGGTCTGTGTTGTCATGATGTTGAGCCTCATCAGCTTTTGCTTATGGTGGTTAGACTGTTGCATGGTTAACTCGGTCAAGTAAGGTATTGGGTGCTAGTCATGCCTCCCCAAATTTATGGTGTGACAAACTTGATATCATAGCAGGTCGTTTCCTAGAGAGTTTATGAGCCATGTCTAGTAGATTCTTATTTATGTATGGATTGCACAACGTACTTATATATAGGAGGCTAAAGGATATCTTAGATTATTACCCTTTTTTCTGATCGAAATCTTGTTGTAAGTCTGGAGTCATAGGAGTCCGGCCTAGGCTCATGTTTATTTGTTCTTGTAGAGAATTCTTGTTACATAAAAGACAGCAATCGGTCAGCGGCTAGACATAGCGGCAGGTGAAGGTACCAGCAGGGTACAACATCTTGAGACAGATATCTTCTAAGGAACATGAGGAGGCTACTACTCCACCACGTGCACTTGTACATCCAGCTAGGGACGCTTCAAGGATTGTACTACCTCCAAAGCCACCTACAACTATTGCAGATTAGAATTTGAGGGCTGTAGCACAATTGTTGACGAGGATAGTATCTAGGCAGCAATGATTTGGGGCACCAGAGGGTACAGAGTTTGTTGAGAGGCCAGGGAGCCCTGATACTTGAGAGTTCATAGAATTACTTGAGAGTTCATAGTGCTGAACCCTCCAGTGTTTTCTAGAAAAAATGTAAATGAAGACCCATAGGATTTTATTAGTCATTTATGTCGTATATTTTGGGTTATGCATGCTACTTCAATTAAGGTTTAAAGTTGGGGCATTCAAATTATGAGAGATAGTTATATTGTGGTACGGGGGCTGAGAGCAGTTCATAGGCCGAGATGCACCTCCATCCAAGTGGGATAACTTTTATGACACTGTTCTAGATCATTATTTGTCTTTGGAGGTCTGGGAGGCTAGGGTTGACTAGGTCTTATCCTTACAGTAGGGTGATATGATAGTATGGGAGTCTGGACTCCGATTCGACTTTTTGGACCGATATGCTACTCCTTTTTTTACACTATGCGAGCTATGATACATCGATACGTGAATGATTCCTATTCAAGTATGTAGAGCATTGCATTATTGCCTCAATGTAGGAATGTATAGATATATCTTGTATACAGGCTATGATCTAGGGTTTAAAGGAATGTAGGCGTCAATAATAAGAGTGGGAGTTGGCTGAGAGGGCATAGAAAAAGAGGGCGAGGTCTATAGATATTCAGAGTGGATCATAGGGTGGTCACAGGTCGCAACAAGGTGATTATAGTTAAAGGGCTCTCACTGCATCAAAAAAAGGGTCTCAAGCATCAAGATTTCGGCATCAAGGTAGGCCAGCCGTGTCGTATTGTAAGTTGCATGGTAGAAGACACTTTAGGAGATGTAGAGGGAGGATGACTGCTTGTTACTCATATGGAGTCAAGGGTCACAAGATTATAGATTTCCCTACCCGAGGGTAGAGTGGAATGGCACAACTGACAAAGTTGATAGTACGATCGTCTGCTCTAGGGGGCTAGTTGAGTCAAAATCGCAGTCAATTATGGGCCGAAGTCAGGGTCGAGATAAAGTTAATGTCCCAAATTTAGCTATACCTCACATCTTTGCCTTGTGATATTGACAGACTACAGAGCCTTTAGTGGACAATCCATTAGGCATATATTTTTTTTAATTATTGTTTTGAGTTCGAGTCTATCATCAACTTGGTAAGACCAAGGTCATGTTATATTATCTGGTGTTGTTTGGTGATAAGATCTGAGAATTTTGTGATTGTGTGAGTTATCTATATTTTGATAATTCATAAAATTGAATTATGTTTATCATTGACATTCGAGGATGAAATATTTTTAAGGGGGAAGGATATTACACGACGTTTGTCTAGATCAATTTTGTTGATAGGTTTCAGACGTACGAGCCTAGTTTTATAACTATGTGTTATATGTCAAGGAAAGATGAGGGTCCGAGATCGCATACGGGGGATGGAACAATAGAAAAAAATTTGAGTGGCCAAAGATTTGGCATGCTATGATGTTAGGCATCATGCAGCCTGTGTCGCGATAGGCATGGAAGGCAGACCCTTATATGTATATTACTCCATGGTCAATTTGAACATTCTATACATAATTTCCAAAACTTAAGAGCAATGGGAACCCTTTCACTACTATTTCTCTTAGATTCCTAGTGGTTTTGGAATTAGAATTCTGATCCGAATCCATTTTCAAGATTAGATCATCAAGCACGTGTGTTGTACATATTCTAGCAATGTTTTCATTAATTTCAGGAGGCTGCCTTATGTTGATTTTCTGGGTAAGCTTCTCATCCTTTTGATTATTAGTTAGATACCATGTTTATGTATCTGTAGATGTCGTGAGGACATTGTTTCGAAATTTCTATAGCTAAACCATAGAAATCTTGCCGATTGTGTTTTATACGTACTGTTTTCTTGTTGAATTTTTGTAGTTTCGTATGGGAGAATTGAAGACTAAATTGAGGTAGTATCTTAAGGGTGATGGTGTCTTGAGTTCGGCTAAGTTTAATTCATCAATGTAGACGTATGTTAAGGCTTTTCTTTTCCTCTTTCTAGCATATTTTTTGTAAATTATGAATACTTGTTGTTATCAAAGCTTGCTATTTCATGGCTTGAAATCATATTATAATCCCTTGTCTTGAGCTTCTAGTTGGTGTTATTTTATAATCATCTTATAGTCGTGCTTTGGGGTGGGGAACTGGTCGATTATCATATGTCGGTGGAGCAATAGAATATATCAAATTTGACTTGTATTGTGAAATCGATTTGTGACCTTATTGATTGAATTAAGAGATGTTGTATATAAGTTGTATCCCTTGCTTGCATGGTTCCTTTTGTATGATTTGATTGCCTTCAAGGGCTTAATGGTACCCATGGCTGTGATATTTGCTCTGGCCTAAGGGTCACGACTGGGGTTTAGCCGACTAGAGTGGGCTGTGAAGTCTGCCCCGATATGGTCGAGCTTTTGATTGACTAATTGATTGATTGTAGCATGTGTTGTGATTAGTATATGGTTTATAATGTCTTCTCATACGTACTAGTGATTGCACTTGTGAGTGTATAGTTGTGATGTCTTCTATGGCGCACTTGGTCTTGTATGTGTCATTAGACCTATAAGACCATATGGAATTTTGCCATCAAGGTTGTATTGTGAATTGTTTGCGTTGCTATTGGTTGTTATAGTTGTTGCACTATTCATATTGACATTGTTCTATCTATTTGTGAACTGAATACAAGAGTTGGTGACGATCGTGGTTGTTAGGGTGGTCTGGATAGGATAAGGTATGATCTGTAACCTATTACTTCAACTTATGGGTTGGTTATTCTATTGACATCTTTCTTACCTTCTTTCTATTGTTCTATATATCTGAATTTTATTTTTCTATTGCCTTACATACTAAGTACATCTCCGTATTGATGCCCTAAGCCTAGGGGCGCTACATACATACCTGCAGATGTTGACCAATAAGCAAATTGTGGCCCCCTCTGCTGAGTTGAGTTCCTCACTATTGGTAAGATCTAGCTTGTTTGGAGTAATCTTGTTGGATGTCTTTTGGCTTTTTATACATATTGGTAGGTTAGGGCCCTATCCTGATCTCTATCATTTTTTTAAACTCTATAGAGGCTCATAGACTTGTCCTATTGGGTTGTTTGTGGTTGTAGGCTTTGTTGGCCCTTTTATATAAAACTTTTGAGTAGGTGTGGCCTTTTCGGCCATACAATGTTAGCCTATGAGCCTCATTTTCATTATTATTGTTGGTTATATGATTGGTTTGGGTTGTTGTGATGTCAAGCCTCGTCGGCTCTGGCTTGTGGTGGTTAGACTATTGCATGGTTCACTTAGTCAAGTAAGGCACCGAGTACCGATCACGCTTTCCTAGGTTTGGGGTGTGACAATTTTTTTCCCTATCGTGGCATCAATCATCTCATCAATGTTTGGTACCGAGAACGAATCCTTCGGGCAAGACTTGTTCAAGTCTTTGAAATCATCACACATTCTAAATTTGTCAGTTTTTTTCGGCACTACTACATCGGCTAACATTCTAGGTAATCTACTTCTTGACTGAAACCAATGTTAAGCAACTGACTTAGCTCTTCCATAACAAATTTGTTTTTATCGTGCAACATGGTGCATCTTTTCTTGTCTTACTAGAGGGAAACTGGGATTCATCTCCAGTTTGTGAGTCGTTGTGTCTAGTGGAATACATGTGATATCTAGGTGGTACCAAGCAAAACAATCAGTGTTAACTTTTAAGAATTCAATGAGGTTCCCTCTGAGCTCCGGGTTTAACCCTATGCCCAGATGTACCTTCCTTTTTAGGAAATCGATAAACAAGATCACTTGCTCGAGTTCTTCTACTGTAGATTTAATAGTGATCCTATCATTTGGTATCTAGAAAGACCTCAACACCTGATTCCGGTCCTGATCTATATTATTCGAGTCTTGCAGTTCGTCTTCCTCGCTAATTCTTGGATTTAGATCTGACTTCTATGATTTATATTTGATCTTCTTCTAATTAGTGTTGATTTTTCCTTTGGCCAAAGTGACTACAAAAATTTCTCTTTCAGCATGTAGTTGGGAATTTTATTATCAGTGGAATTCCCGTAGGCCTAAAACTCATTACCTGAATCTAATTTGTGTTTGGACAGCATTTAGTAGCGTAATCGAATGAAAATATGAAGAAAGTTATGTGTACTCTCTATTCTTAGCCGTGGGTATATATTAAAATGATCCAATTTGAACTAAGGAGGATATATATAGTTGGGCGGTGACGGGGGGTGTGCGGCGCGCCCCCCATCGCGCTACCTTAGGGGCGCGATGCGCCATTGTCGGCACCAGGGTAGGCTTCCCGACGTGGCGCCCAGCGCGCCGGACCCCTAGCTTTGGCCGTCCCCTCCATTTACGACGCACTCGTGTGTTCCCCTCTTGAGCCTTCTCCCGGGTGTTTCATATGTTAAAATTCTCTATGTACATATGCACACGATGATCGTACTAAGAAGATTTACGGGGTGTAACAGGAGACTGGCAAATCGACGAAGGAAACACCGAAGGACACTGGAAATCATTGCAGGAGCATCCAATGATAGCCAGTGGTTCGTGGAATGCAACAAGCGAACCGCCGGTACTCTCGCAAGTACTAGAAGGCCTGAACAGGGGCAAATGTGTCTAACACTGAAAAAGAGAGTTAGAGTACCCTACTTTTGGATATATTCTAGAGAGAAGTACTCTGTACCCATCAAATCATAACTTTTAGCTTTTTGAGAACATTCTCTTGGTAGAAGAAGAAAGTAAGAATTCTATTGATGAAAATTGTAAAAGATTGTTTTTCTTTTTCTTCTTCCTCCATAACAAGGTACTACCATTGTTGAATTCTTATTGTCGAATTTGATTTTGCTACTCCTATTATTGAATTCAATGATTTTATTGGTAAATGTTCTTTTGAATTTCTTAATAATGTGTTATACCTCGAGAATTCAAGAATAGGACCTGGAAGTGATTCAGGAGAAAAACTGGAAAATGTTGCAGCAATTGTAGAACGGGTCACTTAACGACTCGTGAAGAGGCCAAATGAGTTGTCAAGTGACTCGTGGGGAAGGCCTGGGATAATGGAGGACTAGAGGTCCTCACGGGTGATGTAACGACTCGTGGTCAGTCACCACGAGTTGTTATGTCAGTCGTGGGGAGGTCTTAGAAAAAGATGGTGAAGCTTATCCAGTGTACTTGACGGATGGCACCTAACGAGTCGTCGTCAGTCCTAACGACCCGTTAGGTGGGTCGTTACTAAGCCAGTTGAGTTTTCATGAATGATGAGGCATTGTACTTGACGGGTGAACCAACGGATCGTGTGCCCTAGTAACGAGTTGTCAGGTTGTCCGTTAGGACCCCCTGATAGTTATTTTCAGCGATTTCAGTAAGGGCGTTCCCGTAATTCCTATGTTCTAAGGGATTATACTACGTCGTTTTAAGCTCGTAATAGAGGGTTTTAAAGTGAGAAAAACCCATATTAGGCCATTTCTTCATGCATGCAAGGTTGAAGTCTTGAGGGAAGGAAATTGTGGAGAATTTCAAGGATTCCAAGGGAAATCTCAGCTGGGTAATTGGGAAGAGTTAGGATTCTTCAATCCCAGGTATGTAAGGCTATGAGCGGGTTCTTCCTTCCAAACCCATGCCCTATCAATTTGTGATTGGTTTGTGATGATCAAGTATGGGTCTTCATTTAATTGCATGATTCTTATATTTCCACTCATGGGTATGATTAAATTGTGTTGATATTTGTGATTTCCTGAGCTTGGACAGATTCTATCTTAATTTCTTTTACAAAATTGTTTTTCTAAAATTGAATCTAAAACGTCCATGTGTGGGTAGTTCATGATAGAATGTGATGATAATGGAGTAGATGATGAAAAGCATGTTTCCAACCTTACCCATGATTTTGATGATGTTTTAAAAAAAGATTAAGTAGACCCATGTATGATAAAGCTTTGGGTAGTGTCCAATGTTGAGCATGAATGACGATTTTGTGAATTGACTTACTTGGTTTTGGAGTGAAATCTCCCAAATTACAATGTTTTCAAATGAATTGTATGAGTTCAAGCATGATAAGGTTTTGGGAAAGACCCTTATATTGATGATGATGAAGTGATATTTCCAAGTAGGCTTACCATATGATTTGGAGTAAAGTCTCCCACTATTCTTTGAGCTTGTGGTATGTGTCATAGTAAAGCTTCCCATATGCATGAAAGCGGTCGGCCTTTCATCGTCCATACCAGCTGCCACGCAAGAACCAATAGAAAGGATTTCGACGTCCCTCCCTCCCTCTCTATCTATCCAAGGGATGGAAAGGCAGAGGCCTTTGGTGTCCCCTCCAGTCAAGAATTGGGGCTTCACAATCACTAGCAAATATGCTTTTCTCTTATGCCTTTCTTCGTTCATGGTTCGATAGGCAGCTCTAAGGTTTTTTATATTCGGTGGAAGGCAGGCTGAAACTATGCCCAAACCAAAATTCTTCCCGTTGCTTTTACAAAACTTCCTTCATAATTGAGATGTATGTTATGATTAAGCTTCATTTCACGTGATTCTGAGTTTAAGCATGATTCTATTCTAAGATTATTCGAGGTGACATTGTTGAGCTTCATATCTATATGATGTCTACTGTATGCACGATTTCATAATGAGCTTTGTCAATAGACAATGTTGAGCTTCGTTTCATACGATGTTGATTTTATGCATAATTTGATGTTGCGCTTCGTCACTAGACGTTGTTGAGCTTCGTATTTAAATAATGTAGAGCATTGCATGTTTTGGGAGAAGAGTCTAGCACCGAGCGGGCTAAGGATCGACTACCTTATTCCCCAAAACTACTCGCCAACGTAGGTTGATTCTATTATATTATTGGGACCTCCCTTGTGAGCTATCCCCGGCTCGATTGTCCCTTTGAGCTGTATATCGATATCATGGTATTGTCCGTCGCCCTGGAAAAGTTATGGACGGCTCTGCCAACTTGAGTGTAATAGTCGGGAACACTTAAGCTCTATCGTGGTATGTTGGTTAAGTGGCGAGTCTCCCACTGTCTATATCATTCGAGTTGCATATCCATTACTCATGATGATTATCTTACGTATGCATGTTTAAGAATCAAGGTTTGACTCATTGTTCAACTTTTTTTATAAATGTTATGATTTAGCTGTGAGTCATTCGATTTAGCCATGATATTCTAAAGCCATGCGTGACCACGTATAAAATAAGAATGATTTCATAATAAATGCTTGTGATCTTTTCTTATCCTTAATGGTTATCACATATGCATGACTTGTTTTGAAAGACTATTATTGCTCTAAAGGTTTTACTTACCTTGCAT
>JACEIK010015917.1:0-12990 GCA_018107945.1 Datura stramonium | reverse complement strand
CTCGTGCCAGGAACATTCGTCCCAGTATGAAAATTAATTTTGCATAATATGCTTCAAAATAGATACTCAATAACTTAGGTATCAAACACATACCTTAATATCACGTTAACATCGTAAATAAGTTAGTATATTTCTTCTTCATTTCCTCCTCAGCCTCCTAACTTACTTCCTCGATGTTCTTACTTTTCCACAATACTTTAACCAAGGAGACTTCTTTAGTCCAAAGTTTCCTGACTTGCCGGTCAAGAATAGAAACTGGGACCTCGGTGTAGGTCATCTCCTCAAAAATTCGGACATCATCGATAGGTATAATAAGGGTTGGTCTCCTATACACTTCCACAACATCGATACATGAAATACTAGGCGAAATGCCGCTAGATCTGGTAGCAACACCAACTCATAGGCTACTTTTCCTATCCTACGGATAACTCTGTAAGGCCCGACATATCTAGGGCTCAGCTTTCCCTTTTTGCCAAATCTCATGATGCCTTTCATAGGAGACACTTTTAGGAAGACGCAATCATCAACAACAAACTCCAACGCTTGGAGACATACATCCGCATAAGACCTACCTTCTCCGGGCTATCTGAAGTCGAACTATAATAAGTTTCACCTTGTCAATAGCCTATTGCACTAAGTTTGGCCCCAATAACTCTACCTCACTAAGTTCAAACCAACCCACTGGCGACCTGCACTATCACCCATATAAACCTTTATATGGGGCCATCTGAATACTCTTCTGGTAGTTGTTATTACAGGCAAACTCAATCAAGGAAACATGATCATCCCAGCTTCCGCCAAAATCTAGAACATAGGAACGCAACATATCTTCAAGAATCTGAATGATACGTTCAACTTGTCCGTCTGTCTGAGGATGAAATGCGGTACTGAGGCTTACTTGAGTGCCCAGGCCTTTCTGGAAAGACTTCTAGAAGTTTGATGTGAACTGAGCACCTCTGTCAAAAATAATGGATAAGGGGACGCCCTGTAGGTGAACTATCTCACGTATATAAAGCCTAACATAATCCTCTGCCGTATATGTGGTCTTAACTGGCAAGAAATGAGCTGATTTAGTTAATCTATCAACTATTACCCAGATAGAATCATGCTTCCTACTCATTCAAGGAAATTCTGTAATAAAATCCATATTAATCACCTCCCATTTCCAAGATGGAATTTCTATATCCTGCACTAGACCTCCAGGCTTCTGGTGCTCAACCTTCACCTACTGGCAATTGGGATACTAAGTCACAAGACCTATGATGTCCTTTTTCATGTCATTCCACTAATATAGCTACCTTAGGTCACGATACATATTTATGGCACCTGGGTGTACGAAATATCGAGAATAATGAGCTTCATTTATAATCTGTTCCCCTAGCTCACCCACATTAGGTACACATAGACAGTCCTGGTATCTAAGAACTCCATCAGGTCCACAATCAAATAGGCTCTGCTTCTGTTGTTGTATATTGTCTCTCAGTAAGACTAACTCTGCATCATCATATTTTCATTTCTTATCTTCCGCTACCAAGGACGATTCTGCTATGTTTTTGACAATAACACCCCCATCTTCGACATCCAGTAACTGAATCTGTAAGTCAGCCAACTGCTGTAGAGTCTTCATCATTTCAATCCTGTCAACCTGAATATGACTCAAGCTACCTATAGACTTGCGACTTAGCACATCAGCTACAACATTTGCCTTGCCCGGATGATACAGAATGCTAACATCATAATCTTTCAACATTTCTAACCACCTTCTCTGGTGTAAATTCAACTTCTTCTACTGAAACAAATACTAGAGGCTCTTACAATCTATGAAGATATCAACATGTACCCCCTATAAGTAGTGGCGCCAAATCTTCAATCCAAATACCACTACAGCCAACTCAAGACCATTAGTAGGATAATTTTGCTCGTGCTTCCTCAACTATCAAGAGGAACAAGCAATAACCTTGTTGTGTTGCATCAGAACACAATCTAGCCCAACTCTCAAAGCATCACAATAGACCACATAACCCTCGACACCCTCTAGAAGAGTCAGGATAGGTGCTAAAGTCAGCCTATCCTTCAACTCTTGAAAACTTTATTCACATGTGTCTGTCCACTGAAGCTTAGCTTCTTTATGAGTCAACTTTGTCAATGGTGCAGATATAGTAGAGAAACCTTTCACAAATCGGCAATAATAACCTACTAACCCCATAAAGATGTGTTGTAGGATTCAAGGATTTGGGCCAACTCTTTACTGCCTCTATCTTCTAACTATCCACTCTTATACCTTCAGCTATAGTTACATGACCAAGGAAAGCCACATATGTTAGCCAAAATTCACACTTAGAAAATTTGGCGTACAATTTTTTCTCCTGGAGAGTCTATAACAGAGCTCTCAGGTGATCTGCATGCTCAGCCACTGATCGTGAATAAATCAAGATGTCATTGATAAAGACAATCACGAATACATCAAGGAAGGGCCTAACACCCTATTCATCAAATCCATAAAAGCTGTTGGGGCGTTAGTAAGCCCAAATGACATCACTAAGAACTCATAATGGCCATATCTGGTTCTGAAGACAGTCTTAGGGATATCAACTTCCCTAACCCATAACTGATGGTACCCGAATCTCAAGTCAATATTTGAGAAGCATCTGGCACCCTGTAATTGATCAAACAGGTCATCAATCTTGGGAAATGGGTACTTGTTCTTAATTGTAACCTTATTCAGCTGTCTGTAGTCAATACACATTCTTAATGACACATCTTTCTTTCGTCAAACAACACCGATGCACCCTACGGTGACACACTGGGCCAGATAAAACCCTTCTCGAGCAAATCTATCAATTGCTCCTTTAATTTTTTTAGTTCTACTTGGGCCATTCTGTATGGGGGTATGGATATTGGCTGAGTGCCTAGAAGTAAATCAATAGCAAAATCTATCTCCCTTTTAGGAGGAATTCTAGGAAAATCCTCTGGAAAGACCTCGGGGAACTCATTTTTAATATAAATTGACTGGAGAGTTGCAGGCTGATAGTCCAAGTTTCTTACACGAACCAAGTGAGAAATACATCCTTTGTATATCAACTTCTGATGCTTAAGGTATGAAATAAACTTACCTTTAGGCGTAGTGGCATTACCTTGCCATTCCCGGACTAGCTCACTGGGAAAATGGAATCAGCAACGTTGGATTTGCAATCAACATTAGCATAACATGCCGCCAACCAATCCATACCCATAATAACATCTAAATCAACCATTTCAAGCTCAACTATATCAACTAAGGTTGTTCTATCACATACCAATACTACATAGTTTTTGTAAACTCGTTTAGCTAACACAGATTTGCCAATTAGCGTAGAAACAGCAAATGGTATAGATAATAACTCAAGGACTGTCTCAAATTGAATCGTAACCATTGGTGTAACGTAATAGAGTGTAGAACCAGGATCAAGAAAGACATATATTGCACGATAATAAATAATCAAAGTACCTATAACAACATCAGGTGAGGCCTACTGGTCCTGTCAACCGCCCAAAGTATAAAATCGATTCTGGGTTTCCCCAGAACTAGAAGCCTCTCTCCCTCTGCCTCTACCACAACCTGATACAAACTAAGGATCAAGTCAGGAGGTCGAATAGAGGATGACGAAGCAACCGCTGATCGCGCCTGTTCTGCCTCGACCCTATCTGAATAATCCCTCATAAAGTGCATTGGCTGCCCATAACGATAGCATACATTCTGTCACTGATGGCACTGACCTAAATGAGATTTCCCACACTAAGGACAAGGTGACAATGATGGTCGCCTCTGCCTCTCCTTCTCCTGTCGTCGAGAGCTAGACGGAGCTAGGCCTTGGTCTCTTCTCTATCCCTCAAACTGAGGTGGGGCACTCCCTACAGGCCTAACTGACTGCTTGGATGATTGAGCCCCTATGTCACCCTATTTCCCTCTATAAGGACCCACAGTCCTAAATCTCTTTGGTTGCTTCTGCTGTCTACGAGTATCCCGTAATTGATGAACTAAATCCTTTTCCCTTTAGGCAAAAGCCTGAATTCGTACAATGTCCATGTGCTCCTGAGTAGATACCCCCAAACAATCTCGAACAATATCAAGCCCCAACCCTAATACGAACCAATGAACACTATCCTCCATCGTGTGAACCATGTGCGGAGCATACCTAGAAAGAGAATTAAACCGAAGACAATACTCATGCACACTCATACTTCTCTGCTCTAGGTGCAAAAACTGCTCAGCTTGAGCCTGTCAAAACTCCCAGGTTAGATAGTGGTGCATAAAGGACTCGGAGAACTCTTCCCACTCAGCTGGAAATGCATCGGCTCCTATGGAACAAGACCAATCCTTATACTACAATATAGCCACATCACATTGTCTGAAGGCTGCCAACTCTACTTCCTCAGTCGCGATAGCACGCATCACCTTCAACACCCTATAAGTTTGATCAATAAAGTCTTGAGGATCCTCGCTCGGGTTTGATTCAGTGAATGTAGGAGGGCTCAAACTCAAGAAACCGCGGGCCTTGGAACTCTAAGTTTCCTAGCCTCTATGTCTCTCTATCACCTCTAATTGCTGCTACTGACCTGCGACTATACGAGCCATCAGCTGAACAGCTCCCTCAAGTCCCTGTCCTTCCGGAACAACCAAAGGTACCGCAGGTGTGGGAGGGTCGGCCACTCTATTACCCTCAGGTACTGCTGGTACGAGAGGAGCTGGGGGTCTATCTGCCATTGCTCTAACCGGTGCTGGAAGAACTGTAATACCTAGGGCAGGAGACCCACTTTGAGCCTTTGACCAGTCTCCCTGATCCACTGGAGGGTGACTAGTACCCTCTCCAATGGCTATGCCAATCAACCTTATCATCATCTTCCTTGTCATAAGCATACTCTAAACCAATAACACGATTTAGATATCACAGTACTTATGACCTCTCCCTATGGCGCAAACTATTAGTAAAAGAAGTGAAACAATTCCTAGATGTCCTATAGCCTCCTGATTATAAGTATGGTGCAAAACATACCCATAAGCAGGCTCTACTAGACACGACTTGTGGACTCCCTAGGACATGACTTCGCACTGATACCAAGTCTGTCGCACACCAAAACTGGGGCAGAGCGCAACTGGCACTCGATTCATGATTGATCGAGAAACCGGCTATATAGCATCTATAAATGTAACACTAAGGCTGACCAAGCCACTTGTCACTACCAACCAATAAAAATATCGAACCCATAATGTCTCGATAATAATGAATATGCATCTTGGAAAGCCGACAAGGCTACAATAAATCTAAATAGAGCAAAGGAAAACCAACACGACTACATAACCAAAACTACTACACAAACTAGTCCAATCAGCCTCTATAGAGTAAACAAACTAAAATGCACGAGATAGGGCCCCGGCCTACCCATGTTGTACATAAAACTCAAAATAGTCAAAACTAGGACATGGCTCCTGGAAGAGAGGAGCATACTACTATTCCGCTAAAATCTGGCTCGTATTGTGTCTAATGATCTAAGCCTCGGCCTGTACCTGCAGCACAATTGTAGGAAGGGTCCCTAGATGAAGGGACATTAGTAGGAATAAAATGTATTGGTATGTAAGGCTAAAAACTGCAAACATATAAGATAACAATGATAACTGAGCCAGAAATAAGGAATAGTAATAACCCAGAATTTTGAAAATCGAAACCTTGTAATAACTCAATATTGAAGTGTAAATGCAATCATCTAATGCACAACAAAAACTATAACTGAAATGTCAACATCCAGCTGACCATAAAATCCATATAACATTCATCCAGCCAGTGTACCTATAATTCCCCCGAAGCTCAACATCAATATCCGAGACTCAATTCAGAAAATTTGGAAAACTGCAGAAAAGTTGCAGAATGACCAATCTGACGGGTCGTTGAGTGACCCAACAACTCATCAGGTCAACCGTGAGAAGTATGCTTAGATGATGAGTTAGTGGTTCCCAACGGACGACCCCACGAGTCGTTGTCTGGACGCACAACTCGTTAAGTCGCCCGTTGCAAGATGGAGTTTTAGAATTTGAGAAGTAGACAGTGTACTTGATGAAAGGTCACCACGAGTCGTCATCACCAGTAACGACTCGTCAGGTTCTTCGTTTCTAGTCCTTCCTTGCCTTCTTACCAGTGTATTCGACGGATGACACGACGAGTCGTTCCCAGTCATGAAGACTCATCATGTTCCCGTCAGAGATCAGTACATAATTTCCAGTGAACTTGACGAGAAGATCCAACGACTTATTGGACCTGGTAACGAGTCGTTAGGGGAACCTAACAATTTTTCGCAGTAAATTTCTAAGGGCTATTTAGTAATTTCCTATTCTCCAAAGCCTTAAACCACATAATTTTGGCTTCAATTTTAGACGTTTTAGTGGGGGTAATGGGTCTATTTCCTCATTCCCCACTCAAGCACTCAGAAAATAGACCATAAGTTCTCTCAAGAATTCTCAGAGCAAGAAACTAGGGCAGCTTTCTTCTCCTCAATTTCTCAAGATTTTCGTGGGTTGTTCATCAGGTATGTGGGGTTTTAGCAAGGGGATTGTCATTCCCTTGTGTTTCCAAAGCCCTCCTCAATTTCTTCTATCAATTTTAAGCCCTGAGCTTTCGAGTATGAGAAATATTCATGGTTATTTTCATTGATTTCCCTCAGAACGATGTTTATACTTATTGTTAATATAACCTTCATTAGATCTTTGTCAAATTGTCAGTATTATTATTACAGAAGAGAATTTGAGCCCTAATTTTTAAGTAATAGTTTTTACTTGTTAAATCCCCTCTAGTGAATGAAGAATGCTTTGAGTTGAATTTCTAGAATTTTCTTGCTATTCGCATGTGTTGGGTAAATATCCCATGAATGAGAATGACTTTTGCTCTGTTGAATGAAACTCCCAGATTTTTGAAATTTGCCTTATAGTATGAATTTGTCCATGTTGTCGGCATGAATGAGCTCTTTATTAGATGCTTAGAAATTCAGTTAGTTAGAACACAAAACTCTATCAGTCTAGTCTCAGTCAGAATCATATCAATCTAGCTTCAGTTAGATTTTAGCAATCTCAGTGTTATCCAGAAATTTTTAACTAATCAGTTTGACTCTAGTTTACTTTCGAGGTATCAGTGGTGCCTCCTAGTTTTCAGAATCAAATTCAGATTACAAATATTTGGTCCATTAGGCAGTCATGATACTTATTTATAGCTCTAACCAGCCCCATGACCCCAGTTCAGTTATTAGGTTTTCTCGAGACGGTTACGACGCTTGTAGATAAGTAGCTCTGACTGGTCTTAGAACCTAGTTTCAGAATCTGGTCCGATAAGGCTCTTAGGGTACATGCATTCATTCGTCCCTAACTAGTCTTGGGCCTTAGTTTTGTGCTATCAGCTTAGTAGTTCAGTTTAGTTTTTCTAGTGGGAGTGGGACTTAGCACCGAGAGGGCCGGGGTTCCAGCCACCCAGGTTCCCAGTACTACGTTGTCAGCGTAGGTTACAGTATTACTTGGCCTGATTGGCCTTAGATATATTTTTTGACCACCCAGTTAATGCCTTTATACCCTGGCAAGGTATATTAGGTCCTACTGGTGGGGTGTATACATCAGACTCTATGTCTAGCTCACTTGGTTATATATCAATTTTAGACTCTCCCACTAGTCAGTCCAGTCCAGTATCAGAATAAGCAGCTCAGTTCAGTAGAGTATCTCAGATTCATTGATTCAGACTTAGGGCATGTCCATGACTATCCGACAGGGTTGTCTTGACCATTTCAGATTATATCAGTAGTTCAGTTCAGTACTTGTTGGTCATAGCGTGTCATTTCAGTTCAGTCTTTACGTTCAGTATGTCTCTCCCACTTACTCAGTACATTCAAAGTACTGACGCATGCTTTTCATGTTATTTCATTTCATGATACAGCTGAAGGTTCTCAGGTTCAGCACATATAGTTACCTCAGTTTTAGAGCATTCCACTTCGGCAGATCAGAGTGTGAGTCCTCATCATTCGAGGGCCTTGTTTATTTATTTCATTTGGTTATGGTTTTTATAGACTTAGAGTTAGTTGGGGGTCTGTCCAAGCAACTCTTCAGTAGTTGTCTTTCAGACCTGACTTGTCTTTGAGAATTGGATTTCAGATATATAAAATATGTCTTTCTTTACTTTCAGTATTTAAGTTCTTCCTAAACTGATAAAGCTATTATTTATAAGTTTCGCTGTGCATGTTTACTCAAAATGTTAGTGTATGATAGACCAGGGGTTGACTTGGGGTCACTGGTGGCTCCAAGTACCGTGTTACGTCCAGGGTGTAGGCTCGAGGCGTTGGTATCTGAGCACTAGGTTTAGAGTATCCTCGAAAAGTCTGAAAGTCGCATCGAGTAGATTCCTTTTCATGGGTATGAAGCGCGCCACACTTATGATGAGGAGGCTACAAGATGTTTTTCGGAAAATTCCCCTTTTGTTCATGTTCTTTATCGTGCATTAAAGTCCAATTCCAGTGACGTCTTTCTAAATCATGTCCTTTCCTTTCAGTTAATAATGCCTCCTTGACGTGGAAATGGACGAAGAGCCGAAAACGCCAATAGACCCGCTCTACCAGCTCCGGAAGTTCCTCATGATGAATCCTTAACCACCGTCGAATTCAGGGCGACCATTCAGTTGCTAGCTCAAACAGTCACTAATCAAGTAAACCAGCAGGTGGTTCCAATAGCCACAAGTGGGTCTACTATTGCTGCTCGGGTGCGGGATTTTACCCGGATGAACCCTCCAGACTTTTATGGAACAAAGGTCGGAGAGGACCCACAAGGATTTGTAGATGAGGTTAGGAAGATTACCAGGATCATGGGTGTCAGCTCCTCTGAGAGTGCTGACCTGGCTGCATACCAGCTAAAAGGGGTAGCCCAGGTTTGGTACGAGCAGTGGAAGGAAGGGCGGTCAGCAGAAGCAGGACCGATTGAGTGGGAGGAGTTTCATATAACTTTTTTTGGATAGGTTGTTTCCCAGGGAGCTGAGGGAGGCTATGATGGCAGAGTTTATGAACCTACTGCAGGGCAATTAGATAGTGGAGCTGTATGCTCTGGAGTTTACTAGACTATCAAAGTATGCTCCAGAGATGGTGGCCGAGCCGAGGGCTCGCATGCTGAAGTTCATGAAGCAGGACCGCGATGCTGATCAAAGACATGGATTTTTCCAGCCTAATTGTTTATGCTCAACAGATTGAGGATGAGAAACTGAAGGATATGGAACAAAAGAACAAGCGGGCAATAACAAGCCAGTCAGATTTCGGCCACTAGAGATCTGGCGGTAGTAGTTTCCCACAGCAGCAGCACAACAGCAGAGGGCCCCAGCACCAACTTTTCAGTCCCGCCAGGATCAGAGGGGTGGTGGGTCTTCTGGCACTCAGTCTCAGGCCCCCAATACAGGAAACAAGTATCCAGCTTGTCCCAAGTGTGGTAGGAATCACCCAGGAGAATGCCTTCAGGGACGAGAGTGTTGTTTTGGGTGTGGACAACTTGGACACAGGCTTAGGGAGTGCCCATCAGCAGGGCGAGGGAGATCACAATCCACTACCTCATTAGCACCAGTAGGCCGACCAGCTCAGTAGGACAACCCATCAGGTATAGATGGTGGTCAATGCCAGAATCATTTTTATGCTCTCTCTTCTCGTCAGGATTAGGAAAGTTCACCTGACATAGTTACTGGTATGTTACGTCTCTTTCATCTAGATTTGTATGCCCTCCTAGATCCAGGAGCTACTCTCTCATTTGTAACTCCATATATAGAAGTTCAGTTTGGCATTAGTACAGAGGTCCTATCAGAACCCTTCTCAGTTTCCAGCCCAGTTGGCGAGTCAATTAGAGCCAGCCGGGTGTATAGGAACTGCCGAATCTCAGTCTTGAATAAAACCATTCCAGCTGATCTTGTAGAGATAGACATGGTCGACTTCGACCTTTTTCTAGGCATGGATTGGTTACACTCCTGCTATGCCTCAGTTGACTGCAGGACTAGAGTTGTCAAGTATCAGTTTCCAGATGAGCCCGTGTTAGAATGGTAGAGCAGCAGTTTAGCGCCTAAGGGTAGGTTTATTTCCTACCTTAAGGCCCAGAAACTCATTTCCAAAGGGTGTCTATATCATTTGGTTCAGGTCAAGGATTCCAACTTTGAGACCCCAACCATTCAGTCAGTTCCAGTTGTCAGCGAATTTCCAGATGTATTTCCTGAAGATCTTCCTAGAGTTCCCCCTAAACGGGAAATAGACTTCGGGATAGATCTCCTTCTAGATTCTCATCCCATCTCCACCCCCCCTTAAATAATGGCTTTATCTGAGCTTAAGGAGTTGAAGGAGCATCTAAAAGAACTTCTTGATAAGGGTTTCATCAGATCCAACATCTCTCCCTGGGGTGTTCCAGTGCTATTCGTGCGTAAGAAAGATGGTACCCTCCGAATGTTCATAGATTATCGTCAGCTGAACAAAGTCATAGTCAAGAACAAATATCCCCTCCCTAGAATTGATGACCTGTTTGACCAGCTTTAGGGATCCAGTTGTTTCTCCAAGATCGATCTCAGGTCAGGATACAATCAATTAAGGGTTAGAGAAAGTGACATACTGAAAACAGCATTCAAAACTCGGTATGGTCACTATGAGTTTGTGGTGATGTCCTTTGGGTTAACTAAAGCCCCAGCAACCTTCATGGACCTAATGAACAGGGTTTTCAAGACATACCTAGATATGTTCGTCATCGTATTTATCAACGACATTCTGGTGTACTATAGAAATGAGGAAGAACATGCCAATCACCTAAGGTTAGCATTACAGACTCTCAGAGATCACCAATTATTCGCCAAGTTCAGTAAGTGTGAATTCTGGTTGAAGTCTGTGACCTTCTTGGGTCATGTGGTCTCAGGTAAAGGAATACAAGTAGATCCTCATAAGACAGCAACAGTGAAGGATTGGACCAGACCTACCTCTCCTACTGAAATCAAGAGTTTTCGGGGCTTAGCAGGTTATTATCGACAGTTTGTGGAAGTTTTTTCCTCCATAGCATCTCCTTTGACCAAGATAACCTAGAAGAAGGTAAAATTCCAGTGGTCGGATGAGTGTGAGAAGAGTTTTCAGGAGTTAAAGACTCGACTCACTACCGCTCCAGTTTTAATGCTGCCAGAACGAACAGATGGGTTGGTTGTATATTGTGATGCCTCTAGAGTTGGACTTGGTTGCATTTTGATGCAGCGGGGCGAAGTGATAGCCTATGCCTCCAGACAGCTCAAAGTCCATGAGAATAATTATCCAACTCATGACCTAGAGTTGGCAGCGGTGGTATTCACATTAAAAATATGGAGGCACTACTTGTACGGAGCTCACGTAGATGTATTTACAGATCACAAGAGTCTTCAGTACGTGTTCAGCCAGAAGGACCTAAACCTCCGACAAAGAAGGTGGTTAGAGTTCCTGAAAGATTATGACATGAGTGTTCTGTATCACCCTGGCAAGGCCAATTTGGTTGCTGACACCCTAAGCTGGCGATCTATGGGAAGTGTTGCTCACTTTCAGGGAGGAAAAAGGGAGTTAGCAAAGGATGTTCACAGACTAGCTCGGCTAGGGGTGCAACTAGTAGACTTAGCCAAAGGTGGAGCAGTAGTACAAAGAGGGTCAGATTCATCTTTGGTAGTTCAAGTTAAGTCCAGACAAGATGAAGATCCAATTCTACTTAAACTCAAGGAGGCGGTTCTCAGAAAAGAAGTTGAGGCTTTCTCCCAAGGGGGAGATGGAGTGCTCCGTTATCAGGGAAGGTTGTGTCTACTAGATATCAGTGAGTTGAGAAAACATATTTTAGCTGAGACACACAGCTCAAGGTATTAAATTCACCCTGGTGCTACTAAAATGTACCATGACTTGGGACATTTACTGGTGGAACGGCATGAAAAGAGACATTGCTGAATTTGTAGCCAAGTGCCCGAACTGCCAGCAGGTCAAGGTAGAACACCAAAGACCAGGCGGTATGACCCAGGATATCAGCATATCCACCTGGAAGTGGGAAGAAGTAAATATGGACTTCATTATGGGTCTTTTGCGGACTCGTCGGCAACATGGCTCTATTTGGATGGTAGTAGACCGGATGACTAAGTCAGCACATTTCCTCCCAGTCAAAACCATAGATTCAGCTGAGGACTATGCTAGACTTTATATTCATGAACTATTCAGACTGTATGGGGTTCTCTTGTCCAATATTTCAGATAGAGGTACCAAATTCACCTCTCACTTCTATAAATCTTTCCAAAAAGGACTAGGTACCCAGGTCAAGATCAGTACAACTTTTCATCCACAGACAGATGGGCAAGCTGAGTGGACTATTCAGACTCTAGAGGATATGCTAAGAGTGTGCGTGATAGATTTTAGGGGTAATTGGGATAACTATCTGCCTCTTATCGAATTTGCGTACAACAACAGCTATCATTCCAGCATTCTGATGGCCCCGTTTGAGGCATTGTATGGTAGTAGGTGTAGATATCCTATGGGTTGGTTTGAAGTCAGTGAAGCTACCTTGATAGGGTCAAACTCGGTCCATGAGGTGATGCAGAAAGTTCAACTCATCCAAGAAAGACTGAAAATAGCCCAGAGCCGTCAGAAATCGTATGCCGATGTGCAAAGAAGAGAGCTGGAGTTTTTAGTTTATGACTGGGTATACCTGAAAATTTCACCCATGAAAGGGTTTGATGAGGTTTGGAAAGAACGGGAAACTCAGTCCAAGGTATGTGGGACCTTATAGAATTTTGAGGCATATCGGCAAGGTAGCCTATGAGCTAGAGTTACCTTCGGAACTAGCAAGCTGTACATCTAGTTTTCCATGTATCACTTTTGAAAAAGTCTATCGGAGATCCAACCTCTGTGGTGCCATTGGATAATGTGGCAGTCAAGGATAGCCTCACCTATGAGGAGGTACCAGTCCAAATCCTAGACCGACAGGTT
>JACEIK010015915.1:0-11453 GCA_018107945.1 Datura stramonium | reverse complement strand
CATCTCAAATATGAAATCATGCATATGAGAAGCTTTAGCTCAAAACATACCACAAGCTGAAAACATAATTGGGAGCCTTCGCTCCAAAACCATGTGGTAACCTATACATAGAAAATATTAACTCAAAACATGCCACAAGCTGAGATTATAATTGGGAGTCTTTTCTCCAAAACAATGTGGTAAGCTTAATTCCGAAAAATCATCATTCACACTTAACATGTGGGCATTGACCAAAGCTTTTTTATCATACTTAGAAATACTCAATCCTTATAAAAAACTTAATCGGAAACATGGGTAGCTTTAAAACATTCTTTTCATCATAATATCTCATCATCATCATATATTCATCACCAATCTCATCTTTCATAAACATCTCAACAATGGGCTTTTAATCCAATAAGCTACAAACATGATTTTCTTAATTGAAAATATTATAAAAATGGTCCATGCTTCATAATTCAGTAATAGCAACATGATCAAATCATACCTATATATAAAAATTGAATATTCATGCACTTGGGTTAAAACCCTATAGATTAGACATAAAATTCCATACTTTAGAGAGGGATTAGGCATGGGTGTGAAAGAAATCACCCATTCGTAATCCTACATACCTGTTGGTAGCTGATTCTAACACTTCTTTAGATGCCCAAAAGGAAATTGATAAGAAACTGATGAATGCTAAGCTTTATCACCCTCTCAAGTCTTCTACCTTGCATGCATGAATGAATGAGGCCTAAAATGAACTAAACCCCTTTAGAAGTCACTATTCATAACCCAAAACATCATAGTTTAGGCCATAGAAACTTAGGAATTACGGAAAAGCCCTTACTAAATTCATAGAAAATAACTGTCAGGGGGTCCGAAAGAGCGATCTAATGACTCGTGGTCCCAGGTCATGACTCGTGGCTTAACTCGCTAGGTTCACTGCTCAAAAGGTCACCTGGGCTCTTAACGGGCAATCTCACGACTCATTTCTGGTGACCACGACTCGTGGTCACCACCCATTAAGTACACTGTCTCCACTCTTCTCTTTTACTTTTCCCTCACCCCACGATGAACTAATGACTCGTGGTGTCTGACCACGAGTCGTTCTCATGTCCGTGGGAATCCTGTTCCCCTAATTCCAGAACTTCTCACTGGCTTACCCACGAGTCTCCTCATGACTCGTGGGCTGCACCAATGAGTCATCCCACGACTCGTTCTGTGCCTGGTGCCAGTTTTAAAACTTTTATGCATTTCAACTCTCGGGTCCGATCTTTGGGCTCTCGGGGTGTAACAGGTAAGCTGAATATAAAATTAACTTTGAAAGCCCAAGATAGTTGGGGAAGAATTGAGGAATTTCAAGCTTGATCTTGAAAGGGAAACTTCTAAACTTGCATGCATGGGAATTGAATGAATTATAATAGGTTCAACTCCCTTAATATACGTCTTTCAGAGCTTAAAACTATATAGTTTAGGGCTTAGAAGCTTGGGAATTATGAAAATACCCTTACTAATTTTGTAGGAAAAACCTTACTGCTAGGGGTAACGACTCAACCAACGAGTCATCCCTTGATCCAATGACTCATTAGATCGTTTGTTACTTCCTCCACTTTTTCCCAAGACCTTGATCTTCAAACCACGACTAGAAAGGATGATTCGATATCCATCACAATGACACGTTACTTCCACCTGTCATCACCACTGTCCATCTATGCTTAACTTCTGGAATTTTCCCTAATGGGTCCCTACCACGAGTTGTTACACATTCCAACGGTTCGTTGGACCGTCTGTTGTCACTTCACCAACTTTCACTACACCTTCTCACAGTTCCTAACCACGACTCATTATTTCTTACAATGAGCTATACCACGACTTGTACCATCCACCTTGATGACACAGATCCAAACAATGACTTCAAGCCATGATCCATTACAAGGACCCACGAGTCATTCCATGGCTCGTCGTTACTGGCTTTCTTCATTAGATGCTGACCACAAGCAGTCCCCAACTCGTTACTCCTTCCCACGACTCGTACAATGAGTCATTATGAGTCATTTTCAAACTTTTTCTACAGATCACATTTCTAATCCAGAGTCTAGTCTTAGAAACTTTTGGGGTATTACAGAATTACTCTATAGGTCACTCAGCCCAGCAAACAAAGCTGTAGCAGACGGGATTGCTAAAGGGTCCATGATGACCCACACCTTTGTAGAAGCCAGTGAGACACTGGATAAGATCAACAAGACCAACAGGGCATACAAACAAGAGAATCAAAAGTCGCTGCTATGAGCTACTCAAGAGGAATGACAATAGAGCAGCGAAAGAGGGAAGAGGAATGGGACCAAGACATGGCCCACCTTAAGACCTAGTTTGAGTTGATTACCAAGCACCTTTCTACTTTGAATACTCAAAAGGTGCACGTGGTGAATGAGGAAGAGAGAGGACCCAGGTATGATGATCATTACCCTGGGACTGAGAAAGAAGAAAATTTTATTAATAATCAGGTTAATTTCTTGGCTAACACCTAAGGGTCTAGCCAAGACTCTTGGCATCAAGGCCAAGGAAATCAAGGTCGAAACTATTACGGGAATAATGGCTATGAACAGACTGGGCAAAGGGACAAAGGGCAATGGAGGAAATAAGGAGCCCCGAAAAATGATAGAAGTGGAGTATATGTGCCTCCACAAGAAAGGGGACCAACCGTGAACGACTTTGGAATATCAAGGCTAGAAGATATGATGAGTCACAAGATGAAGAAGGTGGACTCCACGAAATTAGGAGTTAAAGAGATGAGAGGGGAACTTTCAAGCCTGAGTCAATTGGTCGACTCCCACTCGACCTCCATCAAGCAATTGGAGCAGTAGGTAGGGTAGATCTCAGCCTCATTGAATCAAAGGCAAAAGGGCACTTTGCCTAGCGATAGCGTTCCAAACCCTCGGATGAGGAAATTGCATGTAACCATGAACTCATAGGTATCTTGATGAATTTTGAGTAATCAATATACCTACATCATGTCGCAACATTAAATTAGGCGCTAATTGGGAGGCAACCCAAGGAAATTTTGGTTAATATGTTTGTTCAAATGTGCAAGGACTAAGTCATAATCCATAAAAAAGGAGTTTTGAGCATGAAATGTGAAAATAGGGTGTAAAAGGAAATAATTTGCCTAAGCAGCACACAAAGCAGCACAGCGCACAGGCCAAACAGTGTAAGGCCTGTGCGATGCACAGGAACTGGTGTGCCAAGTAGGGGAGAAAGGCATATCAAGCACCACTATGCATAGTGAATAAGGCGCAGGGAGCATCGCGTCATGGCAGAAGGGACCAGGCGAACAAATTAAGGGCATTTTTATAAAATCAAGCTCATGGGAGTGTTTTAAAAAGCCAAAATATCTAAATTTGTCATCCCATTTGCACAAGAGGCCCGCTGCACACCCCTTCCCTCTCAAGAAATATCTCCAAAATCTTCATCCATTCTCAAAATTCTTCTAAAATTTTTCACTAAAGTCAACACTTTTCTTGTGAAATCTCCATAAAAGGAACCAAAATCAAGCAAGAGGAAAGGAGTGGCTTCTTCAAGCCATGGGTCAAAGAGGTCAAAAAAAGTTAGTGAGGAGGAGAATGACGATGTGAGTCATCCAGAACAAGCATTGAGGTGTTATGTGTTATGTTGGATAGAGCAAGAAGGTAAGAAATTGTTTAAAGATCATAAAGAATCAAAATACTCACATGAAATGTTTGTTGATAGAAAAATCTTGGAAGTTTTATTTCCTAACATGGTAGATAGAATACACACTCTTGGTATTGATTTTGTATTTAATGTTCGGGGTGATTGTAGTTTAAATATTGTGAGGGAATTTTTTGCTAATTGAGAACCAAAAGAGTAGTCAAACCAAGTCAAAATTAGAGGGCAAATTATTAATTTTTCACCCACTATTTTGAACAAAATACTTGGTGCACCTAATCTTGACCCAAAGCCTCTAGTGGATATTGTAAAGAAACCCCCTTATAGAGACATTAGACATACTCTTTTTGAACCAAATTTAGTTGTAAGGTGGACCCGCCACCAACAATATGGATATCATGTATCTTTCCTGTATGCTCACATAAGTATAGAGGCACATGTTTGTTTAAAAATTGTTTGTGCTTGTTTAGTGCCTGGGAAACATTTGACTCATATTACCTGGCAGAGAGTTTGTCTTGTATATGCATTGATTACTAGGCTGCCAATGAATGTTAGAGGTGATCATTAAGAATGTGTTGAGAAGAGAGAGGGTAAAAAAGGGCCAAAGCTTTGGGTTTGGGGGTCTCTTGACCCAATATCTGCATGGACATTAGATTGAGGAGGAAGAGGCAGATTATAGACTTAGATATGACCCAAGGGGAATTGATGTGACCCAAACTAAAGAACCCAAGGGTGTATATGGTCTATTCTTTTCTGTCAATGAGTGAAATACGCGAATTGATAACATGTTGACAGTTGTATGGCATGCAAATGCTATAGCTAAGAATGAATGAAGTGACTGAGGAGAAGTTGTAATAGCTCAACATGGATTATCCTTTGAGCGAGCACTTGAGAGCCCTTTGAAGAGTTGGGCCTGGATTTGTGAAGCCCCTTGATGATGACGTGGCCATAGAGGATGAGATGGCGAAAGTAGACTCTGACATAGAGTCTAGTGATGCTAAGGAGGAGGATTCTGAGATGGGGGAAGCTGCTCTTGCTCCCACTGACGATGAGAATTAGAGGCCCAGGGAGTTCTTCTTTCACTCTTTACTTTATGATTTATTGTTTTAGCACCAGGGACAGTGCTACCAATTAAGTGGGGGATAGGAGAAGTAAACTTCATTACCATGCATGCTTTAATTGCTAAATTTGTACATGGTGGGCCTAGTTTTTTTTTTGGGTTGATGACTTATCCTGCATACTTGGTTCGTTGGTAGTAGTTTTTTCTCTAGCTTTTTTTTGGGTTTCACCAATTTTTGTTTTCAATACTTTTTCGATGGATAGTCCCTTAGAATGGATTAGTGAGTCTAGATTTCTTTAGTCATTAATAGAGTCATGACTTTTTCCAATGATGGATGGATGGCGACCATCTTAAGAAAAAATTAGTCATTAGGAAAAGCTAAAAACTTGAGACCATATGAATCCAAGGTGCTTCACTTTAGGAATCACTTATACTTTGCATGATTATGTCATGACCCGAGAGTACACTCGGACTGTATACACGGGACAAGGAGCCCCAAAAGACTCAAAGTCAACCCATAGCGTGAGCATATAACTATTTCATTCATAAAAGGCGGAAAACTTAACTTAATAATCATGAACTAACTGAAAATCACAACATGAGACGTAAGGAACAACAAAACAAAATACGAACAATAAGGGCAGAATACTACACATAGGTCTGAAAGCCTCTACATAAGATATACGGGTTGAAGGGACAAGATCCCAACTAACCCAAACATCCAAAAAACATAAGATAAGTAAACAAGTCTGAACATGAAGCCCTCGAATCATGAGGATTCACCACTAAAGGTTGAGCTAAACTGAGCACACGCTAGGGACGATGCTGAACCTGCGAGCCGGATCCTGAAAATTTGTGGGTCAGTACTTGGAAGGTACTGAGTATGTAAGGTATGCAAGACAATGCTTAAAAACATAAAAGTTTTAGGAATGGGGACATCATGATCATAAAACCAAAATCGTAAATATATCGTAAGGCTCAAGATTTTTCAAGTACAATCGTAAACCTGTCATAGTCATAACATGAGGGAAAAATAGTTCATAAAACATAACTTGAGCCAAAAGAACAATAGCATGCATGCATCAAATCATGAGGAACAATGGGAGATTTCTATAACTTACATACTCCACTTGAGCACACATGGAGCCCGACCTGTAAACCTAGTCGGGAGGTCTTCCATGAAAGGCGTGATATCACTCATGAAGGCCCCATAGGCATGGGGGACAGTCACTTAGGAGGTCCCACTGAGGAGGTCCCAAACATAACCTACGGTGGCACGTAGTTTTGAGATTCGGGGTGCAACCTGAGCCCCGAACCTGCTCGGTGATAAGTACTACTCTGAAAACATGCAACGTTCTCATAGAAATTCATACATGACATGTGTGGCTAGTCAAGTCGTAACAATCATACATGCCTGACAATTTATAGTCCTAGCCATGGAATTGGGCCCGTAAGTCGGCCAAATTCATAGTTCATAAGATTTAAGAAACATGTGGGTTTTTTCCCATAATTTTAATCATACTAGAAATGCTTAAATTTATACAAAACATGATCATGGTAACAGGAGAAATAGAAAAATTGAAGACATGCTTTAAATTCAAAAATTCATATAATGCATGCAGAGTCATCCTGAACATAAATTTTACTATAAATCCTTCATAATTAGGCATCCATACTTTTATAGTCTTAAATCATGAAATATAAAATATGTACAAGTAAAATCAGCCCAAATACTTCAAAACCCGCAATTTAAACATAATACCACAAGCTCACGCAAACTTTTGAGGAATCATGCAAACGGGGTTAAGACCCATAAGAATTTAGCAAATTAAACATAGGAAATGGGAAGAAATTGGCATGGGTAGGGACTAAAATACCCATTCAAACCCCACATACCTGGAAATTTCGAGACCCTTAACTCCCTTGAAAACCCCAGGTAGAATCTTGAAGAACTTGAAGGTGAGCACTTGAATTCCCTTTCCTCCTACCTCTCTACACTTACAAGTATCAAATGAGGTTTATCATGGCTGATTTCCCTTTAAAAGACCCTGTCCCGACCTCAAAATGACGTAGTTTAGGTCTTAGGAGTGTAGGAAATTATGAGAAGGCCTTTACTAATTTGTAGGAAATCACTATCAGGTGACCCTAACAGGCGACCTGACGATTCGTTGCCAGGAGAACCGAGTCGTTGGGTCCTTTCTTCAAGTCCACTGGAAATTTTTCCCTTGGCTCTTAACAGAGGACATGACGACTCGTCCCCCGGTGACACGACTTGTTACCATCATTAGTTAAGTACACTAGATCACCCTTAAAATTCTTCTCTAGGACCTCCCCACGACTGACATGACGACTCGTGGTGGCTGACCACGAGTCATTACATCACCCGTGGGGGCCTCGAGTCCCTTCACCAACACAGGCCTTCCCACGAGTCACTTAACGACTCGTGGGGCTCCCTAACGAGTCGTCCAATGACTCATCCTAAAATGCTGCAATATTTTTTCCAGATTTTTCCTGTTTGACTCCCGGGTCTGATCCTCGGGTTCCCAGGGTATAACAACATCTCCCCCTTGGGAACATTCATCCTCGAATGTTAGAATCAAGCAGAAAACTCATAATCAAACAATCACCATGTGAAAATACTATTCATTTATGCCAAAAACTAGCAGAACGACTACCCTCGAAAGGAATTACATAGCTAGACTGAATTCAGACATCACATAGATATATCATAACATAAAACAAACTTCACGCATGAACAGAACATGAAAAACTGAATAGAGGTTTAGGGAAAAATTTTATACTTCAAACTGAAACTGAGCTGGTAGGGAACAAATGGGGGTATTTAGCCATCATATCCGCTTCGGCCTCCCACGTGGCTCCCTCGACATGCTGATTTCTCCATAGCACCTTTACTGAGGCTACTTCCTTGTTCCTCAATCTCTGAACCTGACGATCCAAGATTTCAACAGGAATTTTCTCATAACTGAGACTATCCTTCACACCAACACTTTCCACCAGGACCACTAAGGCTGGGTCTCCCAAGCACTTTTTCAAGAGCGCTACGTGAAATACGAGATGAACTAAAGCCAACTCTGAGGGTAAATCTAACTCATAGGCTACTTTACCCACTCGCCTCATAATCACGTATGGACAAATATAGCAGGGACTGAGTTTTCCTTTCTTTCCGAATCTCATTACTCCCTTCCTGGGTGATACCTTCAGAAACACCCAATCATCAATCCGAACGCAAGCTCTCACCTCCTTACATCCGCATAAGACTTTTGGCGACTTTGAGCCTTTTTTAACCTTTCCCATATCAACTGAACTTTCTCCATGGCCTCATGGACTGAATCTGGACCCACTAACGAAGCCTCGCCGACTTCAAACCACCCAATGGGTGATCTACACCGTTGCCCGTAAAGAGCCTTGAACGGTGCCATTTGTATGCTGGAGTGATAGCTGTTGTTGTAGGCGAACTCAACAAGATGCAAATGCTCATCGCAACTACCCTCGAAGTCAATAGTACAAGCTCTCAGCATGTCCTCAAGAGTCTGGATAGTTCGCTCCACCTGCCCATCGGTTTGCAGATGAAATACCGTGCTAAGCTTGACCTAGGTGCCAAGTCCCTTTTGAAAAGACCTCTAGAACTAGGAGGTGAACTGAGTACCTCTATCTGATATAATGGACAAGGGAACTCCATGAAATCTAACCAACTCTCGGATGTATAACTTAGCATAAACTTCCGCTGAATCAGCGGTTTTGACCGATAAGAAATGAGCAGCCTTGGTCAACCTGTTGACCACAACCCAAATGGAATCATATTGCCTATGAGTGCGGGGTAAACCGGTTACAAAGTCCATATTTGGGCACTTGACTACGAATTCTACAATATCCCTCTTCATGCCATTCCACTAGTAGATTTCCTGCAAGGCATGATACATTTTAGTGACACCTGTATGGATAGAATATCTAGATCTGTGAGCCTCATGCAACATCCGACTCCTCAAATCCCCCACGTTCGAAACACATAAGTGACCTTGGTACCGAAGCACACCATCTCTCCCTTTGGAGAAGACTTCTACTTTATGACTTTGAACTGCTTCTTTCAACTTTACCAATGTTGGGTCTTCATCTTCTTTAGCCTTCACCTTGCTACCAAGGAAGACTTTGACACGTTCTGAACTACCACCCCACCATCAGTCGAACCAACTAACCTAACTCCTAACTATGAAAGTCGATCTACCTCCTTTACCAGCTCCTTCTTGTCTACACTCACATACGACACACTTTCCATAGAAAGTCTACTAAGAGTGTCTTCTACCACGTTGGCCTTGCCTGGGTGATAAAAGACACTCATGTCGTAGTCCTTAAGTAGCTCCAACCACCTCCGTTGCCGAAGGTTCAATTCCTTCTGTGTGAACACATATTGTAAGCTCTTGTGGTTTGTGAATACATCTACATGAACCCCATACAAGTGGTGTCTCCATATCTTTAAAGAAAATACCACCGTGGCCAACTCAAGATCGTGGGTCGGATAATTCTTCTCGTGAGTTTTCAGCTGTCTAGAAGAATATGCTATGAATTTCCCGTGTTGCATCAATACACATCCCAGTCCGACCCTTGAAGCATCACAATATACAACAAAGCCATTGGTACCCTCCGGTAAAGTCAGCACCGGTGCTGAAGTGAGCCTGGACTTCAATTCGTGGAAGCTCCTCTCACAAGCCTCCGACCATTGGAACTTCACCTTTTTCTGAGCCAATATAGTCAATGGAGCTGCAATGGATGAGAAACCTTCCACGAACCTCCGATAGTAACCCGTTAAGCCCAAAAAGCTTCTTATCTCTGAAGGGTTTACCGGTCTGGGCCAGTTCTTTACTGCCTCTATTTTCTGGGAGTCCACCCTTATACCTTTGCTTAACACTACATGTCCCAATAATGCAACTGATTTCAGATAGAATTCACATTTGCTAAACTTGGCATACAACTAGTTGTCCTTGAGGGTCTGGAGTGTTGCCCTCAGGTGTGCGGCATGTTCCTCTTTTCTCCGGGAGTATATTAATATGTCGTCAATGAACACAATCACGAATATATCCAAATATGCTTTGAATACCCTGTTCATCAGGTCCATAAAAGCTGCAGGGGTATTGGTTAGTCCAAAAGACATAACAACAAATTTAAATTTCCATATCAGGTCTTGAAAGCAGTCTTTGGGATGTCATTCTCCCGAACCCTGAGATGGTGATACCTGGACCTGAGATCTATCTTGGAGAAATATTTGGCACCCTGAAGCTGATCGAATAGGTCATCGATCTGGGGTAAAGGGTACCTATTCTTGGTAGTGACCTTGTTCAACTGTCTATAGTCAATACACATCCAAAGGGAACCATCTTTCTTCCGGACGAACAACACTGGGGAACCCCATGGTGTTCGGCCTGATGAAACCCTTATCTAGAAAATCCTTCAACTGTTCCTTTAACTCTTTTAGATCGACTGGGGCCATTTGATAAGGAGGAATTGATATGGGTTGTGTGTCGGTCAAGAGATCAATTTCAAATTCAATCTCCCTCTCGGGAGGAACACCTGGTAGGTTATCTGGAAATACCTTAGATACTCACATACCACGGGGACTGACTGAATGGTCAGGGTCTCATGTGGTATCCTTAACCCTAACCAAATGGTAAATACAATCCTTAGAAATCATTCTCTGGGCCTTGAGATAGGAGATAAAGCGACCTACAGGTACCGCTGAACCACCCCTCCATTCTAACGCTGGTTCATCTGGAAATCGGAACTTCACCGCTTCGAGTCCCACAGTTAACAGAAGCATAACATACAAACAACCAGTCCATACCCAAAATAATGTCAAAATCGGTCATAACCAATTCTACGAAATCTGCGGAAGTAACCTTATGCAATATTGTAATGGGGAAACCTCTATATACCCGCCTCGCTACGACTGAATCACCAACCGGAGTAGATACAGAGAATGGTTCAGACAAGATTTTGGTAATGATTCTAAAGTGACTAGCAATGTAAGGTGTAACCAAAGATAGTGTAGCTCCCGCATCTAACAAAGCATAAGCATCAATATAAAAGACTTGTAACATACCCATAACCACATCGGGAGAAGGCTCCTTCTCCTGTCGAGAGCCAAGTGCATAAATTGATTCTGGCGCTAGCCGCCAACTAACCTAGTCGAAGCACCCTGCTGAGTATGATGTGCCACTGGAACTGTTGAACTGGCTGCTGAAGTGCGGGCTCTACTACCCCCTGACCTAGCTGCGAGGAAATCCTTGAGTCTGTGTTCGGGTTTGCCATAGCTGAAAAAAGCGTCTAAGCCCACCAAACACTTCCCTTGGCGATTCTTGCCAAAATTAGTACAAGATGGGAACGTGCGCTCTGTGCACATGATATTTTGACTCCTTGAACCTAAGGCCCTGCTCCTCTAACCGTCTTGTGGCATGGATGGAGTATTGGCTGAAGATGGTGATGGTGTAATTGACCTGTGCTAGGACTGCTGGTGAGGCCCACCCCCTAGCCTCGGCTGGGAGAACCTTGGCTATCAGTTTTGGCCCTCTTGGCCTCTCTCTACCTCAAATGAGTTGCTTCCATCTGCTGGGAATAGAGGACTATCCGTGGGTAGTCCATATCCTGATGAAGCATGGTTGTTCTGCAATCCTTATCCAGATACTCAGCTACTCCCTGCACGAATCTGCTCACC
>JACEIK010015914.1:1933-12125 GCA_018107945.1 Datura stramonium | reverse complement strand
AATAAATTAAAAATTAAAAATTAAAAATTCTAATTTATACTTTTCAACTTATAAACTATAAATTTTAAGTCCATCCGAACATGCTCTTATTAAAATGTGACTAATATATACCAATTGGTGTCTTAGTTGGTAGTTTGGCCAATTAATCAACAGTTAAGTATTTGGGCTGGGCTCGTCTGGTGAAGGTAATGTCATTGGACTGAACTATTGGGCTCTGAATATCCATTGACCCAATGTCACCGTCGTCGTCTTCTTCCTCTTCTGTTATATCGTCTGTAATAACTTCCAGGGTTTTAGGGTTTTAGCGAGAAGAAAGAACGCACTTATGGGGTCCAAAAACAAGGATAATAAAAGCAGAAAGGGAAAAAGACCGGCTGATGCCTCCTCCGCAGCCGGAGATGAAAGTGGCAGAGGAAATAGAACTGAGAAGAGTGTCATCAATGACTCTCGATTTGCAGCGTTACACTCGGATCCCAGATTCCGCGAACCGCCTCAAAAAAAGTCGAAAGTCACCATTGATTCTCGATTTAACCGTATGTTCACTGACAAAAACTTCGTATCATCAAAAGCGCCGACTGATATTAGAGGCAGACCCCGTAAATCCTCCTCTAAAAACCCTCTTAACCATTATTACCATATTGAGGAAGAAGAAGAAGAGGGTGAAAAACAGAGGAGACAAAAGGAGAAATTAAAGGTGGTAGAATCTGAAAGTGATGATCATGAAGAAGAAGAAGAAGAAGAAGAAGAAGAAGAAGAAGAAGAAGAAGAAGAAGAAGAAGATGAAGAAGAGAGCAAGAGTGACAGCGGGACGAGTGAGGAAGAGATTGAGGACCAGAAATTGAAGAAAGTTGGCGCCGCATCATCAGAGTCCGAAGAAGATGAGGAGGTTGAAAGTGATAATTCATTGGCAAGTACGGAGGATTCTGATTCTGATTCTCATTCTGATGATGAAATGGATGAGGTTTCCTCAGAGGAGGAAGACACTTTCGTACAGGTATACACTGGAAAAGAAAGCATTTTTGTTGGGTATGAAATTTGGATTTATGGCGTCTAATGATTTTCCAAAATTTTGTTTTGGTGCGATACAGAAAGAGGATGTGCCTGAAATTGACAAGGAAACTAAGAGGCTTGCAGTTGTTAACATGGATTGGGGTAGAGTAAAGGTTCGTTCTTTGTTTTTTCAAATATGGAAAATTGAATTTTTCCTAGAAAGGTGTCAAATTTGGAACTTTTGTTCTTTGATATGATAATTATAATTGACAATACTGTAATTATAATTGCTTAAACCAACCCTATCAAGATAAATTTCGACCTGCAGACTGTTGAATTGGTTGGGATGAGAATATGTTTAGTTCAGTTTTATTCAACCATTACTGGGTTTTGTCTAAATGTCTCCTATAACTTTGGAATAACAGTTTGAGCATTTCTGGATACTGGAGTAAATTGATTAGAGATTGTGCTGAGTATTCAATTTTGAACATAGAAATAGCTGGAACAGGTGCGGTGCAGCCAATCAAAAGAAAAAGTTATGAACTGGTGTACTTATTGCTTAGCTTCGAAATTGAGTTGCAGGCATAATTTTTTTCTTTTCTGGATGAACTTACAAAATAAAAGAAATAGAAGATAGTCTATACAGGAGACCATCTATGAGTTCATGCATTTGTCTATAATATATGATAGTGTTAGCTATTATTCATCCTGGGAACATAAAAGTTACCTGTACCCTACCATGGTCATAATGTGGATTGCACCTTGATTTTGTCATTAGAAAATGTGGATTGCACACCAATTGAACTTATAAGGGGTCGTTTAGTTTTCATTATTAAACTCCGCACTAGTTTTAAGGCATCGTTTATGTGGAAATCTATATATTATTTGTGCTCCATAATGTGAAATAATAATATATTTAGTAGCAATGCCTGGATTAGAATATCTGAAGACAAAAGATCCCTTAAAGTAGGGAATCCCCATATAATAATTATTTTTCACTGCACACTATATTATTATTTGCTTCATAACAATTTTGACATTATCATTCACCTCATAATAACCCTGTATTATATTCCATAAATAGCCATTAACCAAGCTATGACTTGATGTGTTTAACTTCTATTGGCGCTATTAAGTTTTCTTCTCAGTAACCTGTTTTGCTATGTAGGCAGTTGACTTGTATATGCTATTGAGCTCCTTTCTCCCCAAAATGGGGCAAATAATATCTGTTGCTGTCTATCCATCTGACTTTGGTCTCAAGCGTATGGAAGAGGAGGCTGTCCATGGTCCTGTTGGACTATTTGATGATGAGAAGGGAAAAGATGAAGACAGTGATGATGATGAGATGGACAATGAGAAATTACGTGCTTATGAAATGAGTCGGCTCAGGTAACAATATGGTTCTGTGGTTTTTTCTGTGTAATGTATCTTTAAGTGATTCTTGCATTCTTTTGCCGATTAAAAAGTATAACCTGTGGATAATCTTTATGAAATTTATTCCGTTTCACTTCTCTTTTTTCCCTTACACTCTATTCTGTGTTTCTAAATTCTATGTCTTTCATTATATCTCTCATGGGTCTGTTTTCAAAGATACTTCTTTTGTACTTTGCAGGTATTATTATGCTGTGGTGGAGTGCGATTCAAGTGCTACCGCAGATTACCTTTACAAAACTTGTGACGGGGTTGAGTTTGAGAGAACATCAAACAAATTAGATTTGAGGTTTATTCCAGATTCCATGGAATTCAAGCATCAACCACGTGACATTGCAACAGAGGTAATTTGTGGTATCACTTTGTCATCACAGGAGCCTTTAGTTTTAACAGTTATTATTGGCTGAAACCATAAAATCTAATCGCATTTGTGTTTGAAGTGTTCATTGGTTGTTATTGAAGTATAATATAGTTTCGACAGGCGGAGTTATCTGCTTGTTTTCATCAAATTAAAAAATGGTGATCTAGTTGTGTGTATGTTTTCCTTTTATTTCTGAGATCACTCTTCTGCCAAGGAAACGATGAATGACAAGTCTTTCTTCTTTGTAACTGTTTTTCCCTCTGCGCTCTCTGTTCTTGCGCGAGGAGTTGACAACTGCATGTTTAGAATAAAGCATCTTTTTCTTCTTTGTCTGTTGCTTTTTGGGATGAGGAGAGGTGACGTTACACTTCTTAAGTGCTACGGTTCTTTACAAAACTAATATTCTTAGGGCACATGTAATTCTTGTTGTTAAAGAAGATATTACATGAGAAATTTTTTCGTCTTCTCAATTCTGTATTATGTTTTAACTGATCTTTCTAAGTAAGACACTAACATATAAGTAAGAGACTAACATTTCTCTTTTGCATCTTTGGATAATAAACTTTTTTTTGTCTGCTTAACTTTACCTGCTAGTGTACTGTTCTCTTAGAAGGGGAAACAAACCAAAATGATTATTTAGGTGATTGATTATTATATTCTTCTTGTACTTAGGCCCCTGCAGATTATGAAGGTCTAGATTTTCATACTCGAGCTCTGCAGCACAGCAATATTGAACTTACATGGGATGAGGATGAGCCACAGCGCATCAGGACCTTGAAGAGACAATTCAATGATGAACAGGTTTACACTTATTTGCTGCAGTGTGTGTATATATGTGTCTTTTAGTTCAGTATATCTGTAAAATACTTGAACTTCGTGGAACTGTTTTTCTTGCTGAGATGAGCAAGTGCGACAAAATTGTCAGGCATCTTACATCTTTTGCTATACTTTTTTTTATTTTTAACCTGGGTGTGTTGTCAGTGAGCCTATAAAGTTGGATAATGATAGTGTGCACATGCTTGCTTGTACATACAGGTTTGCATGTGGCTATCTATGTGTTAGTATTGTGCTATCTATTATGGCTGCTGGTAGGGTTGTGCTGCACTTGCCAATATCAGGGATATTCGTTTTGGGCTTTTAAGATTTTAATGCCTTCCTATTAAAAAAATCCTCATGTTTGTCACCTTGTTTCTTTTCCTCCATACAGTTCTGCTCTATTACTCTGCAAATATTGATATTGTTTCTTTGTTGGCAGCTTGCAGATTTGGAGTTGAAGGAGTTTTTGGCTTCTGATGAGAGTGAAAGTGATGATAGCGAGGAAGGTGACGATGACGCAGAAGAAAAAGCTGCCAAAAGGAAGAAAAAACAAGATACCTACCGTGCGTTGCTCCAGTCTGGGGAGGGTTCAGATGGAAATAATGAGGACGATGATCTGGACATGGAGGTCACATTTAACACTGGATTGGAAGATCTAAGCAAACGTATCCTAGAAAAGAAGGATAAACAGTCAGAAACTGTTTGGGAAGCTTATCTCAGAAAGAAAAGGGAGAAAAAGAAGTCCAGGAAAGGCAACTCCAAGGTTTCATCAGAAGATGAGAGCAGCGATAGTGATCAAGAACCTATACAGGAATCTGAGGACTTCTTCATAGAAGAGCCTTCTGCTAAAGGGGGTAAGGATTCCCAACAGCAGAGCACCAGGAAACAGAAGCAGAGCCTTGAAGCATCTGAAGAAGCTAAAGCAAGTAGAGCAGAGCTTGAGCTATTACTTGCAGATGACAAAGGAGGAGATACTAACTTGAAGGGTTATAACATGAAACCTAAAAAGGCAAAGGGGAAGAAGGGTAAAGAAATTTTAGTTGAGGACAAGTTACCAAGTATAGATTATGAAGATCCACGGTTTTCATCTCTCTTTAAATCACCACTCTTCGCATTGGACCCCACAGATCCTCAGTTCAAACGGTATCTCAACATCTTCTTTGTTCACACCAATTTCTTGTTTGTGCTTGTAAACAAAACTGGTCTGGTACTTTTCCTATTCCAAAACAAGGCCTGCTTGCTCTTTTCATATGCTTATGGTGTCTATTTTGGTTGTTGCAGGAGTGCAGCTTATGCTCGTCAGTTGGCGCAAAAGCAGCATAAGGTCGAAGAAGAAATTGTGAAGGCAAAACAACAGCCTGGTATAGCTGCACCGCTGCAGCCATCCAGAACATTAGAGGCAGCAACAAGTGAAAAATTGCAGTCGGATGATTTGCCTTCGAAAAAGGAGAAGCACGAACTATCTTCTTTAGTTAAATCTATTAAGATGAAATCACAACAATTATCTTTGTCCTCTCAAGGTAAGGTGTTAGGAAAGAAAGAAAAAAGTCGAGCAAGGGCAAATAAGATCGATGAAGAGCGAGGAAAGGAAGAGAATGAAAAAAGTCGATCAAGGACAAAGAAGGATGAAAAACGAGGAAAATAAGAGAGTGAAAAGTAAGAGGTTATATAAATTTGCTCTTAAGTCTTCTCATGGGAGTAGACACAAGGTTTATGAAGATAACATCATGGTTCAGTATGGGGTGAATAGTGGCTGCAGTGTATCTCAAATCTCAATATAGAGCAACTTCAATTTTTTTATCTCCCTTTTTTTTTACTGTAAGGTCTAAATTTATGGTCCCGGGCTAGAAACTTTTAAGTTCGTCCATTATTGTTTTGCTGTGTAAATTTTTCGCAGTTGGACGTCTTTCAATTTTCAATTCTTGTTTTACAGTAGTCGACTGTAACTTGATGTAATTCCTCTGTACTCGTCTGAGATTCAAAATGCAGTGACTTACTCTTAGCTGTTTTACCTGACCAACTCCAGAGGATTCTGATTGCTGGGCTATAAAGTCTGCTTGAAAAGCAAGGAAGACTAAAATAGCTCAAAGGTATAATTTCATGCATCATTTTTTCCCCAACACAGCAGCGTTGAAGTCAGTTTGCATATACCTCGTCTGCTTCACCAGGGCTTAAGTTGAAAAGAACTCACCTGGGGTTTTTGTATTCGCTTCATTGATTATTAGATCATGCACTTGGTGCTTTAATTTCAAGTCTCATACACAATCAAAGGACGAAAATGCCTTTTACCAGCTATTTTTAATGACGAAAGGTTTTTAATTCTAAATGGGGAAAAGAAAGAGAGAAATCAGAGTTATATTTACAGTACATATTCGTATAAACTGCAATATCAAAAATGCTGTGGGACACTTCAATTCTATGCTTTTAACAGAGCTCAATATTATACAGGGGGCAAATAAAAGCCTCATGAAGAAATAATAATCAAATAATAGCTAAAAACGGAAAACATAGCCATCATAAGTTGGCGATAGAAGGAATTGAAATTTGGTGCATGGTTTCCGGCAGGTCTAGATGATGGAACAGACGGAAACGATGTAGCGGGTTCGTTTCCACTTCCATTTCCCTTGGTGGCCTCTGGCACCACACTTGCCGGCGAAGGGGCTTCAGTAGAATTACGCTTGTTCACGGGCATTGTTGTCGATTTATCGTTTGATTCACCAGAATCATAACCTGCCAGGAAAGGTTTCTAGTTAAAACATGAACAGGGTGTGCACACTAAAAATGTGATACTCAGGATTGCAAACTCACAATCAGATGCTTTCCAACCCAAAATCATCTTCTCCCGATCAAATATTACGCGATGACCAGTCATAAAATTTTCTGCAGAAAAGATCTATGTATTACTAATACAGACACAGGATCAGGGTAAATTGACAAGTAGCTCAGGTTTTTGCAAATGCAACAAGTTTTACTAGTAGTTTATCAAAATGGATTTTAGTTATTTCACTTTGACATATTCACATTTCCAAAAGACTCGAGAGATTAATAGGAACTGAGACTTCTAAACTTGGTAATTGTGAGATCATTAGTTGGTACAAGTTCAAGTTATATTACAGAATTCAATTGAAAGGAACGAAACCTCAGAAGCAACCGATAGATACTTACGTCCAATGATGTTGACATCCCCACTTTTCACAACAGCTAAACAATATGCGGCTGAACCGTCCTGAGCATAACAACTGAATATTAGAATATTTTAAAAGAGAATGCTCTTAATATAACATAAAAGGAGCAGAAACCATCTTACCCCGAGCGAGAGCATTATTATCGGATCAAAAAGATAAAACTGGTTGCCACCTTTCATTGTCAAATTTACATCAGGAACTTCAAACATAGTTTGATTTGCACTGCGTAAATGGAGCACGTTAATCCTCAGAGTTCAAAGGACATCAAGAAAGTAAAAAGTATAATAAAAAAGCTGGTTCACCTTATTCCATAGCAGTATTCAAAAGGAATTTCGCCATCAGGTTGAATACGTGACTGTTTTGCTTGAGAATCGAACTGCAAAAGAAGCAAAATATTCAGTTTTAAAATATAAAGAACACACTCCACTGAAACTCATAGAGTTAGCTTCTCCCTCACGTTTTCTGTAATGACTTTGTAAGCTGGATCGTTCAAGTATGTGAATGAAGTGCCAGAGTCAAAAATGGCTGTGAAATCAAGATCAGTTATCTTGCTTCCTACTGTTATTCCTGTCAGGCTGATGTTGTAAGTTGGGCTGCATTCAGGGAGAGAGAGAAAACGAGTAAATATGTATTCAGTTGAATTCTCACCTCCGTCAACGCTAAAACCAGAAAATCAAAGTGACAGCTTACTGTGGTTGATCAAGATTGAACGGTGTTTCTCCTTGGCCTGGACTTCCTTTATCTCCAAAAACCATTCTTCCGATACCATCACGTCCAAAGCACATGGAGAAAGAATTTGCAGCAAGACCTTTACTTGCTAACATGCTCGGGACAGATATATTTTCCATACCAAGTCCAAATAGACCATTAGGAGCTGCGCCAGTTAAAAATGCACCCGTTTGTCTTATCCCACAACTGAAATGAAAGAAATAGAAAATATAAGTTATGGTGGATGAAGAAATGCATCAGAAAATCCAAATTACACTGATTCACCAATTTTGGTATAAGGAAACCAATTATAAAGACTATCATTCAAGTAGTTAAAATTTCCAAGTATGCTCTAACTAGAATCTGACTGCATTTCTCAAACCACGACGCACATACTAGTCACCTTTATATCTTTCAATGATAAAGCAAAAGTAACCATACCCACCCCAGAGCAATTGGAGCCTCAATACTTTTTTCTTGAGCATTATTTGTTTCTAAGTGCAAGATGTCTTCCACCAGTACCCCTGTTGATGAGGTGTTATTGGAGAGATATGCAACTCCATAAGCACATGCGTTCTGTGAAGCTAAGCACTGCCTCCTTTGTCCACACAGAGTGCCATTGCAGGGAACAACCTCGCTTGTTGACGACGTATTAGGGCTGTAGATGTTAAGAATTATTCGCTGTTTCAAAAGCAAACAAAGGAAGAAGGATGATTATAAGTGTCAACCAAGAAATAATGCAAACAGAAACATAGAAAGAGAAAGGCAAAAGAGGAAGAAAAATTTGTTCCTGGAGGAAAACTCCGTGGATTATGAAGTACTTTAAGCTAGTAAGAATCTCAAAATTCTTCAATGACTAACCAGCTACGAACGATATGAATCATCAGAAATTTCATTTCAATGTCAGTATATTACATGCATCAAACTTACTTTGCAAGTATTGATTTTGTTGAAATCATCCTTTTGTGTTAGTTATGAATCTTTCTTAACAGAGAAACATTTCCTCAACTTCATAGTCCAACGCATAACTTGCTAACTTAGAATATAATCTACTACTGTCATAATGACCGACAAAGACAGTTTAAGAGAAATCTACTATGTGCAGCCATCGTGTTATCAGCAGGTTTCTTAATTACAGAAGGAAGAAAAGTCTGCACAACTTCTTCTTGTGCTTATCCATATTCTTCATTGCAGAAGGGGTGATCAACAACAAAGACAAACTCTTCAAACATTTGTAAGTAGAAAGGAAAAGGTACTAGGATGAATTAACGTACTCTTCCAGATCGTGTCTCAAGGGCACGCACACAGTTACTGCAATCACATGGTAGCCAAAACAAGTCACTACCAGTGTCAAGTGCCACTAGAAATGATAGCCCAGGAGTGCCCACAGTGACATTTGCATAATGCAAGCTGAAAATTGCCAAAGAGGTTAGTCACATGACTCACATCTTAAGAAGAAAAAATTGCAGACATGCTACTGCCAGACTAAGAGGCAGCAGAGGAGAGGAAAATAAGAAAAAGAACGAAGAATAAAAGTAAATTCATTTCAGAGTCAGTATTTTTATATAGTTAAATTGCCAAAATTCCAGTCCAAGCAAACTGACACAGGGAAGTACAGAGTTATCTGTACTGTTTGGTTTGACAATCATATGAAACAGCCCTAAATTTTTTTTCTTCATATTTTCACCAACTTTCAAACTTGTTAAAACTATAAATGAGACATGGATTTTTTTTTCTTATAGCCACGATGTTTCGATCAGCTTGACCACCTTGACTAATTCAATGATTTATGCTGTTAAGATATGATCTAAATTTCTATTTTAATTAGATTCTACGTTACAATTGTATTTTACGGAGAGTGCTTTTTTATATTAGTTTTCGCAATATATAGATCTCTTGATCAAATTATATTAAATATTATACTTTAAATTAGTATAGTTTTATTTATCTCCTAATTTATTGCCATCAAAATTTATAATTATTAACTTCTGTTTGATGCCCTATTATATTTGGATCCCAAGACATACTTCCTCCCACCACCCACCAGCACGGACATTGAAATTGTTTAGTCTAGGTAACCTATTTTTCCCGATATAAGATTACTATTCCTACACCCCAGCTACACAGACAAAAGCAAACTAAAGCTCTGTCAACTCTGACAATTCAACAGAACAGATAAAAGCAAAAGACAGTAAACAAGAACTTCCAAAGACGTACTTACCTGTTCACAATCAGGCATAATTACCCAGATGTAAAACACAAAACACAACAATAATAATAATAATAACTGCAGCAGCAAATAAACAATTGCAAATAGCAATCAGACAAAAAATAGAGGGAGCTTACAATCCCAAAGAACTGAGCCGCAAAGTTTCATTTCCTCCAGAAAAAGCGAGGGGAGTGGGATTAGTTGTATCAGCAAGGCGGCGGCCCTTGATAAACCGATCACGCTGAGTCCAAGCTGAATAATACTCAACACTGCCCTTCTCGGGCAACCCGTGAAGGTCCAAAATACCCTTCACCGGATCCGAATACCGGTGATGGATTTCAAACCCGAATGTCCCAAAACTATCGGTGCTCTGCAACTGTAAACCCAGAATCGCCAAGAAAAGAATAGGGGCAACGAAAAAATTAACAATTGTACAAGAATTAGCCATGTTTGTATAAGGAGAAACAGAAAAGACTGATTCTTTATATATAT
>JACEIK010015913.1:0-17091 GCA_018107945.1 Datura stramonium | reverse complement strand
CTAACTAATTATCTATATGTCTTTCTTGATTTGTGGTCTTTTAATTGTAAAATAATTAAATATAACACCACATTAATATTTAACACTAAAATCTTTTTTTTTCTTCTCAAATAATTCAAATCATTCTTGATATTTATTCAATAAATTTCTTTTCCTTTTATACACAATTGATACACTAAATCATTTCGTATATAACCTGTTATTAAAAAAAAAATAAGTAACCCGATTTGTATTACCATATTTTATATGTAATTCATATAGTAAAATAAGTATAAATTTCTTACATATTAATATCGAAAAAGAACATGAGAGAATTGAAGATATACTAGTTTCCCTATAACAATTAGGACAAAAAAAATACTTAGACTAACTAGATATATCATATTTTATACATAATGCATTCACTAAAAATGTTTGTATATAGTAGTATTCTCTTAAATATTATGTTATTTTTCATGTTATTTTTTTACAAAATAAATATTTCGTTAGTAGGCAGAAGAGTGTTTAAATTTGATAGAGATTTAGGTTGCCAATTTGTATATATTTTTATAGTTTTTTTCCTTACCTAAGAATATAAATCAATTTGTGAAAAAATATGTATGCATTGTGTATATAAATTGATTCCATCTATATATATGTAAATTGTTTTCCCAACCAATAATTATATGAATTATGTTTATGGTCGAATATATGCTTCCAAAATTTACGTGATATATATTAGTTTTAAAATATGATAATTTTTAATGTTATAACGAAGTGTTTAAAAGTTATTGAGATTTAGAGTATCAAGAAAGCTTAAAAATTAGTAGAGATTTAGAGTTTTTAAGGAATTTTGGGAAGAAGAAACTTCTGATTTGGTTTTAAAAAATAAGTATAGTTATGAGTGTACTCCTAATTTGTAGATATCAATGATAAGAACAAGTAAAAAATAACCATTATATCTATTTATTATTTTTTTAAACACATGTATATCTAATCTACACCATAATTGATTCCTAATCAAACTTGACAACTTTTTCTTTCTCAACAAGAAATTCAAAAAAATTATATTTTTTATAATGTGCGATTTCAATTTTTTACGCGATCGCGCAAGGCTTCTTTATTATTGATACTTGATACTTCTTTTGTCATAAGCATGCGTTTTCCAATTTATTAAAGCGATGCGTAGTTTCTTTGATGACTAATTATTTTTTTTGGTCCTCTTTTATAAATATTTATTTATAACCAATATGTATACAACCTAACTATCAATAAATCAACAAATCAAAAAATAAACAACATTAACAAAATCAACACTATATAAACCCAACAATATACCAACATATCAATATAAGACAAAAAAATAAAAGAATATATATAAAAATATTTTTAATTTTTTTAAATATACAATTTGAAGTTTTTAAGTTTTTAATTAAAATAAATATTCTATTTGTTTAAAAATAAAAAAATTTAACCATAATCTATACCACTAATAAATCAACGAATAAAATATGGCTTCATAAAATAGAACTTATTTCAAAAAAAATAATGATTGTTACCAATTTCTAACCATTTTGCAAATATTTGAAAGATGTTAGTGATAAATGAAAAGACCAGTTTCTAAAAATATTTAATACCAACTCCTAAATAAATTATAAATTCAAATTAGACAATAAACAACTCCAAAAATAACTTTTAACAAATAAGATATATATATCAATATGTAAACAAATTATCAAGCATTAAACCAACAAGGAAATACGAATGGATAAATATGCGATAAAACAAATGATATTTGAGAAAAAAATGAAAACATTTTAGATTTTTTTAGCAAAATGGCGGTTAACTTAAAACATAAAATTTTAACCATAATCTATATCAAGTTTGATTATATTAAGATGATCTTGTGGAATGAAACAAATTAGTTTAGGAGAGAGAAGAATCACGCGGTTAAATTTTAAAAATAGATATGACAAATTATTACTCCTAATATGTAGATATGTGCGTATATGGTAGTTATCACTATTATCCATGTAATTCTTAATTATTCCTTATTTGTAGCAGGATAATAATAGAAATTATTTAAGAGAGAGAGAAATCACATTGTTAATTTTTTTAAAAAAATAGATATAAAAAATTATTACTTATAATTTGTAGAAATCTATACTAATAAAAATTCAATAAATAAGTTTTCATAATTGTATATTACACAAATAAGGGACAATTAAAAATTCAATGAATAATAGTTATAACAGAAATTTTTTTTTTCCTTAATTATCTTTGCTACAAATAATAAATAATTAAGTATTAATTGAATAAAAATAATTAACATTTAAATAAATAAAGTAAAATATTAATAAAACTTGTAACTAAAAACCTAATATTAATATTCTATATAGCAATTTTCTGTAAATAAAACAGTGATTCCGTGGTCCAGTCTAAACTGGACTAACTGAACAGGGCTTACGATCTTGCGGCCATCTTTTTTTTAATTTTTATAGTTTTCTGAGCATTTTATTTTTCAAAGTAAAATTTTTGGCACAAATTGATCGAGTTGATTGATTAAAATGAATGACAAACCTTTTTATTATATGTTGCGTCTTTCTCTGTTTTAGTCTTTTATAATAAGGAATATTTTATTCTTCAAAGTGAATTTTTATATAGATCCAATTAATTAGTCGATCGGTCCCAAGCGGTAGGAGCACTTTATTCTTCAAAATAAATTTTTTTCCATACGAATTCAATTAGCTGATTGGTCTCAAAAGCGGGCTAACAAACACTTTGTTATATGTTGCATTTTTTCACACAGTCCCATTAATTAGCTGATCGATCCCAAAATGGGTAGCAAACACTTTATTATATGTTGTGTTTGTTATTGCTATAAGTTTTTTAGAATAATTGATCTTTAGTTATATTAGGGCTTCTGAGGATAAGTTAGTTACAGTAAAAGTACAATACTTTAATTATAAGATATTCAGTTATAGTAGAATACTAGTTTCTGGAAACATGCCACGTATGTGTATTTCAATTTAATCCATAATAAATCTTTTAAAAAGTATAGATAGCGAGTAATTAAAAATTTGAAGAAAAAATATACAAATTAAATTTGATAAATATTCTCCCTACTTGAATGACTTGATTGTCCAAATATTTTTGTTAGAAAAAGCATAACACTAAACTAAGCTTAAATGAAAAGTGACAAACCTGCATTTGTTACTGCTGTAATTTTCTAGAATAATTGATTCATCAGTTGTATTAGAATACTCCTTTCGTTAGTTATATTAAAAGTATAATGCTAATTATAAGATACATCTACTATTTGATTAAAAGTATAATACTCAATTCGTTGGTTATATTAAAAGTCGAACACTTTAGTTATAAGAGGAATTTATTATCTTGTTTGTGTAGAATAGTAGGCGAAAACAACGATTTGTCCAAAATAAACAATAAACTATGTACAATAAAAGCGCTTCCTCTTTTATGGGCTATATGCGACAGAATTAGTTAAATCAATGAATTTTGAATACATAACAAAAAACATTGTAAAGAAGATATCATCTTATTCACATTATTTCTAACGAGCGAAAACAATTCGTTGGTTATAGTAAGAGTCTAACACTTTAGTTATAAGAGAGATTTATTATTTTGTTTTGCGTGAATAAAAGCAATGATTTGTCAAAATAAAGAAAGAACTTTGTAGAATAAAACAACACTTCTTTTACGGGCTATACCGGCAGTAAATTTCGAATATATAAAAAACACAACGTAAAGAAGGAGTAAAGTATTATTCACATTATTACTAGTTGCAAAGAAACAATGTGGTAACACTCACAAAGACGAACAGCAAACACCAGGAATTTCTTGACAAATAGCGACCGGATGAAGATCATTCTTAGTCATTGTAAAAAGCACCTCCTCTTTATAACAATTTTGATCGCGGTATTTAGTGCTGCATGGACCCAATTGCGCCAAGCACTTATAAGGCGGCTTCGCTGGTGTTCCTGCTAATATTTTATCTTCTACTACTCTCTTGGATATTTGATGCCACGTTGCCACATGTTATTTTGCCTAGAAAAGAAAAAAAAGTTTGGTCAAATGTACTTATAAAGTATAAAATATAAAAAATTAGATAATAATAGAAGTGGCAAGTAAAAACTATGTGAGTTAACTAATAACATAGTCAATTAGAGACAAGCGTACAAACATAATATTTTCGATATAAAGCACTTGATATTGTTGGTTTTCACTTTCATAATATTAATTTTAATTAATTTGAAAAAAAAAGAAATAATAAACCATGTGTATATAATACATGAATTAATCATTGTTAAAATTGTTATATGAATCACAAAAGCCAAAAAAATAGATAAAAACATAAAGTAAAAAGTATTATTACCTGATTGAAAAATGAGAAATAGGAAAATGAAAAAAGTTGATTTGATCATTCTCATTGTTTTAATTTCTCTTTTTTTGTTTGAGTAATTCTTTTTGATGTTTGAGGAATGCAATTTCACTTTGCTTTATATAGTTGTCTTTATGATTTGTTTTAATTTTTATTTTATTTATTAAGGAAAGTACCAATCATATCCAAAAAAGAATCTTTATAAAAATGGTAAAAATAATCAACAATTAATTAATTCTTAAATTGAAGATATGTAATAAAATAATGACTAATCACATGCCTTTTAAACCAAAAGATTTTGCCCTCTAACAATAATTTTAATTTGTGCAACATATAGATATGTATTAATTAAATATGTTTTTAAATTTATAATGCAAGATCAAATCTTTAAAAGTTACTTTTAAAGATATATGTTTATAAATCTTACATGATATATATATTTTTTAATACAGAATCATATAATTTAACCATAGTTAATGGATCTATAAATTACTTTTCATCTTACGTTTATAATTAACTTCAATAAATTGTTATTATAAACTTTGAGCATAAGTAATTTTTTTAGTACTTAATTAGGTATAGATTTGAAAATATTAAGCACACGGGCGAATCCGGGATTAGGAGATAACGGGGCACCATCAAAGGGGATGCATATTAGTCAGTGATGCCACGTGACATTGATCTTTGCTTCATCAAAAATATTGTTAAACACACATAAATCAGATATTCTAATAATAAAAAAATAAAATAAGCGAATTTAAATAACACAATTTGATGTATGATCGGTAATTCATGCAATTTAATTTATACCTCAAAACAAAGGCTTACAATCACATGCCAAATCAATGCACCAAGTTGGCCCTTATGTTTGAGAATACGCAAGTAATATATATATGCAGCAGGTATTTATCGTATATATAAATAATTTTTTGAAGTTAGTGCGTGCGTCGCGGGTACATGTGGGTCCGCCTCGATTTTTAGGGAAGAAGGAGTTTTAGAAGAAGAAAGTTATATTATTAAGGAATCTAGATAATATTGAAGAAAGAGAAAAATATTTTTTTGATAAATATGATAAAGTGGAATAATTACTTTCCATTGATAAGTATGCTATAAAATAGGATTTAATAACATTTATTTAGAAATCATGCATTATACTTAAATATAAAATTTGATAGTTTTATAAATAATCTGATATGATAAATAAAAAAGACTGTTGATATATGTTGTAATTAAATATTTTATATTACTATTTTATGTAATTTTTTCTTTTATTATGAAGTTTGAAAAGAGTGGTTTATATGTATTATCTCTACGGTCCTACAGGAGTATCATTTAACCAATATTTGAGTCAATTGATTAAAAATAATTACATTCGCTACTCAAATATATATATTTCATGCATATCGCACATTAATATATAAACATTTGTTCGTTATTGTTTCAGGGTGCGAATATTTATGTCAATTTCTCAAAGCTGAAAAAAAACCATACCTAACATTTCTAGAAGTGGCAAAATTAAAGATCAAGCTAAAATCGAGTGAAGTTGCTGAAAAAAATCAAAGTGAGTTCACTAGAAAAATCAAAAGTGCGTTGGAAAAATCAACGAACTCTTTCTAAGTTAATACCTACAAACAAAAAGAGAACAAGCAGAACCGATTAACTTTGATTCTTTGTAATAGAAGAGATGCTTCAAGCAACTGTATGAACAGACGTAAGGAATTAAGGATATGGAGGAAAGAAAATAGTATAAATTGGTGGGCTCATAGCAGCCATGGCTGTTGCAGCATGAATCTTAACCAAGCTAGCTGATGGAGAAGCAGAACCAGAAACAACCAATTTCAAGCAAGAAGAAAATGACGAAAGCCCCAGGAAGAGATTATTTTGAGGCTATAGTTTGAAATATACTTGTGAAATATTGCTATAGTTTGAGTATTTATAAAATGTTTCTTCTTTAACCGATTTGATTGCTTCTTTCCTTGGCGACCAGATCTAACATAGGCAAGAATCTCTGATTTTATGAATGTAATCAGACTATTAACAAAATGGCTTTTAGCACTACAATGAACTTCTACTCTCTTTAGTTAGATGATGTGAAGCCAACAAATACACAACAGGAAACAGAAGTAACCAATATTCCTTTAAGTAACCAATATTTCATTTTTACAACTCTTAAGACATTAAATTTGCCGATTGTATTTGGGACAAAACTGATCTTGCTAGAAGACACAAGACAAAATTTGAAGAGCTCTTCCACTTCAGCTTCGAGCCTAATGATTCCTGACCAAATACAGCAAGCAACCTCACCAGGTGCAGGCATTAGAGCAGTTGGAGAAAAATGATAGAAGAGCATGCTGTAACAACACCCGTGATTGCTTTCGTTCAATCAATCCTCTGTACTTCCAACATTCTGCATCTTCCATTCCCTGGAACAATAAAGGAGCGGAGTTTCAGTATTTTGTAGCAATAACAGTATTAACACTGATATTCAATTCTTCCGTGTTTCAGCAGTAACATATTCTTCCATGGAGCTAAGGCCCAAAATGTGGAAGAAACAAGGGGATTAATAGCATTATGGGTCGTTCATTAGTATTTACATCTACATATAACTGATCACATTTAGGTCAGATGGGGACATAAACAACATACTAAATATTCTCAGAGGAGTGAGAGGAGCTAAGGATATATGTTAAAAAAGGAAAGAAAACTGGCAGCTGGTAACGAAAAGAAAAACCGAGCATTAAAATGGGTGAGTCTGCATTTTCAAGTATCAACGAGAAGTTGGAATAACTAATGGATGTGTTGATAGGATTTGTGTGTGTGTGTGTGTGGGGGGGGGGGGTTTCTAAATGATTTTGGAGCCCCTGGAATTCAGTGCACCTGGGTGATTTCTGAACATGACAAAGCCCAATGAAAAAAATGACTTATATATTCACTGTCAATGCAAATTAAAAGAATAAAACCTTGCAAAAGACAGGGAAGCTTTTGAAGATACGATTTTCAAGTAACAACCAAAAGCTAATTTCATCTTCTTCTCTTCCGGCCCTTTCCCAATTGCCCTGATTTAAATGCATGCTCCTGTTCTTGAAGAAAAGCAAGATCTTTCCCATGTTCTCAGCCCTTTCTGCGGCTAGTAGGGCCTTTTTCCTTTCCTTCACCTTGGACAAGAAATCATTGTCCTTGCGAGGATTCACGCAGCACCCTTAGCTTCCTCTTTTATACGTTTCTTCAACTTTTTCTTCTCAGCACGCTCACGATCTGGATCATAATCTCTACCCTTGACATAGCTGCAGAGGTAGATGATCACCAGATGAGTAAGTCTCAACAGGAAACAAGCAATATGATTCATTTGACTAAAGATAAGGCAGCGAGAGGAGTATCTTACTTCTCCTCAAATTTCGGATTAAGCATCCTGATGGGCACAGGTTTTTCTTCCGCATTTTCAAAGGTTGACGCAGCATGTGATCCTGAGACCTCGTCTACTCAATTGGTGGGACCCATCCTTTGATTTTCTCCCTTAATGCATCCGGAATATGTTTTTCTCCAGCCAATTTGCATAATAATTTAGAAATTGGCATGAAGATCTCAGGAAAACAAATAAGTTCCTTATATACATTGACAAATCCTTGCAGCGTTTCCAGAATTGTTAAAAGCATGCTAGCCCTGCATGAGAAAACATTTAATTTCATTAAGTTCAATAAGTAGATTAGCAGTAGATTTTCAAGACCAGAAAAATGTGCGGGCGCAAGATACTGTTATGTCAACTAGCTGATTGACAATCATATTATTGGGAAATTAAAAGTTAGCTATAACAGACCATATCTTGAATAGACGCCAGAGCAAGAAAGACTTATTGAACATATTTATAATTTCTCTCAAGAATCTTAGCATAGAGCCATATTCAAAAACTAGCAGACTTTAAGTTCCTCTATTAGGTTGCCCATATGAATCTCTACCAAATGTTAACTGACCTGTAATTATCAGAGTGGAAATGCTGAGGTCCTCTGGTAAGTCCATTAGCTCAAGAAAATCCTAAAATTCATCTCACGTTGCTACTGCGTAGCCACAAGCATAGGCCCAAGTTGCTTTGATCTCCATAAGGTTAGTCAACTGCAGCACAAGAACATATGATCAATTTACAGCTGGAAGGAAGCAACCCGAAAATACATTCCAGTAAAAATAAAAATGGTAGGAGTAAGACAATAAGGGCAAATATTCAACACTTTAAGAATTAAGCTAGCTCCTGCACTTTAGTTAAAGTCAAACCTGTAAATTTTCAGATCGTTGTTCCTTCTCTCGCTGCCATCAGCAAAGTTTGAAGAAATACTATAGCCTCAGGACAAAACTTCTGAGATTATTTAGTTACTGCAGGGCAGATGTTGATATCCATAAGCTTGGAGAATTAAGTATAAATGGAGTCACACCATCACCCAGGAAGAATGCTTTTGAGAATAAAAACCAAAAAGTTAAATCTCAAAAGGGTGTTCCTTTAGTCAGCCGATCTTTATTTTCACGTATTGCTTGACCAGCAGTTGAAAATAAATCACACATAGCTGTCGTAACCAACTTGAATGTAGTCACTCATAGGTGTGAAAGGGGATGACAAGTTGACTATTGCAAACAATCTGGGTCCATTTAACCTGAAGGAAGTCACAGAACTACCTGAACCTTAATGTTGAGTGACTTTAGCAAAGATACTCCCTATGTTCCATTTTGTATACTCTAAATATGCATAAAATACAAAAACTACTTACAGTACCAAGTTAAACAATGCAACAAAGCCTTGTCAAATGACAAGATGAGAATGTAAAATTAACTACTGATGAAAAATAAAAAGGTGCAATCTTTTTGGAACAGATAAAAGAAGTAATAAACAAATAGAGACAAAGCTATGAATTCATACCTCGAGAATATGAGATCAGAACACACCACATGTGTATATCAATTCTTTAAAATATCACACATGAAACTAATAAAGCGATATATAAGCGAATATGCACGACATATTGAAAATGTATGCAACATAGTCATGACTTAAAAAGCAACTAGCTCTCTAAGAAATCGCTGGTTCTAACACTGGATTAAAACGCTGTATTTAAGTATAAAACAAGGCAGGAAGAGGAAGAAACAAAGGAGACAACTATAAATGGTTTCAAAGATAGATGAATTGATGAAATTAGAACAAGGAGGGTAGAAGTTTATTATGGTGCACATGCTATTAGTAAAGTAACAAGACATATACTGGGGCTAAAGACAATCACTACACATCAGAAGTCAGATGCTGTTTTGATTAAGTTGAAGTTTATACAGGTGGAAACCATATGTGGTCAGTACATAATACTCTACCACGACAAAATCCCAGCACCCTTTAGTTTAAACAAATGATCAATTTCCATTGCATGGAAGATGAAAGAAACATGGTATCCACTTACACTTAGGAGCAAAGTGCACACGAAGGAAGCAATTACAATATCTCTTCCATAAATGATGGGACACCGCATTAGGTATTCACACATAAGCAGTATAGCAGGAGTCATGTGCAATGGCGAAAATCAGAGCATGGGAATATCATGGACCAAAGCCTCAACAGAAAGATGGTCTTCAAAGATGGCCAACTGCTTTTTCCTATAAGAGATGGACCAAATGAATTAAACACAAGAGGTAAGTCAAGCAATGTAAGTTGAGATAGAAGGGGCCCGATTAAACAAAACAAACAGGACATCAAAGCAAACCTGTATGCTTAAGATCTTCACAAAACTGTGTCCTTGTTTTTTGCAGCCTTTGGCGAGCACATATAGCTGCAAAGTATGGGGTTGCTGCACTCATCTCCATCAGCGGCTTTACAAGAAAATTCAGAAGCTTAGGTGTGACTTCTTATTTGCCAACACAGCGAAATATTGCAGCAACACCCCGTAAAAGACCTGATGAAAGAAACAAGCTACTTATAAAGCAATTGTGGTAGCAGAGACTTACCCACAAAAAATTGACTTCTCTAGTTCTGACTGCCCATAACCTTGCTCATTTAATAATACAACTGCTGTTTTAATAATGTACAGAGGTATTTGCATGAGCAACTACAGTTAAATGGTGAAATACTCCTAAAATTCCAAGGGAAAACCTTCATACCATTTGTTCGGAGAACGGAGAAAGCCTCAAGGTCAAACATCAATCATAAAGAAATTACAGTGAAAAAAGAGTATCATACTTGCATTTTCTTTTTATTCTCTGCCGCAAAAGTTATTGCATTGAATGCACGAATTCTCCGGATAGCTTCAATTATGATCATCAGAACAATTGTCTATCAATGAAGTAAACTCCTCTAGGTTTGGGGGCTTCAATTGTATAGGGATTCGCTTTGATGCTTCACTGATGTTTTCTCTTTTTTGGTTGGTAAAGTGCCAATTTCTTTTCCCTTGACAACTACCTCCTTATGGTCCTTTATTTTCATCACCTTCTTAGCATCATCACCAGAATCTTCAGCATCATCCTCTACGTCAGTGTCAATAATATCATCGTCACTTTGCTCCCAGTCCTTAATAGTCTGTGTCTTTCCTTGTTCTTCATCTTCCCCATCGTCACTTCCTTCATCTTCCCCATCGTCACTTCCTTCATCTTCCCCCGCCGTCACTTCCTTCATCCTCACCATCATTCCTCCTCACTCTCTGAATCCCCAGTAGAAGCAGCATCTTCACTCTCAAGTTCACTTTCTTTCCTTCTCAAGATTTCACCAATCCAGCCCAACTTAGTTCTAGGCACCTCCTCAAGATCGTCCCCAAGATCATCGCCAGATATAGTCCTTGGGTCTTTTACCAATTTACTGTTATCATCAGATGCATTTCCATCTTCATCACTCTCATCATCAGAAGCAGCCATTCTCTTCTGACGTTCTTGCTGAAAAATGAAAAAAGCTTTGATTAGTAAATTCTACTATATCCAAAAGATAAATGCTCTTTATCCTTCCAAACCATTAAATCTTTGAAATAATAATCCAGCTAAATGTATTCTGTTTTAGAACATTACCATGTGAAAATGCACAAAGCAAGAAATCACTACTACTACACAGTAGGCAGTTTCATGTGAAGACATTAAAGAACACTGATGATGATGCAAGAACACCAATTAGTCAGAAGACAATAGAGTCATACATTACAATCACTTGAAAGCACATAAGGATATATCACGGAAGGAGTAATATTAAAAACTTAATCAAATCGAAACAGGATCCTCGATCCTCAAAAAAAGCACTTGTTCAAAGGACTTGAGTTGGTTTAGAAACTGATAGTGCAATTAGCTTATAGAAATGTAACCACTTTCACCATAGTGGAACCAAAGACTGCCATTGTAATGCATGGTATAAAGAGACACAAGGTTCTTGTTTCTGCCATAGTGTATCTATACCTCCTTAATTCCAGCCGTTCTTTCTCCTCCTGCGCAATTTCTTCAGGAGTCTTTGTCCGGTTTGATGGGCGAGCACGGATGTCCAGTGCCATCTCACTAACAAGCATCTCATAAGTGTCAGGCTTTTCCTGAAACCAATAGGAAGGTAAAGTGGTCAACATAGACAAATTTAATATAATCAAAGAAAATTTATTGGTAATTATTCATGGATAATGCACTAGAAACCTAAAAGAGATGGAAAATAGAATTGAGGCACCACGAAAGCAGGAAAAACTAGGATGATCAGAATCCATCACAGATATTTCCGACAATCTAAAATAAACCCAGTATACCTTTCCAATAGATCCTTTTTGGAGCATCAGCTACCTCATCTTTCTTCACATTACCAACTGAAACGTTCCTGTTCACAAGAGCCTTCAGAGCATTTATCTTATCTGGTTGGGTCAGTGACAATAAGGCTTTCGAATTCACTAGTGAGGTGAAGTCTTTGTCCAATTGTTCAGTTAATTCATCATTTTCTTCTCTGTCCTTTGCTTTTTGGGCCTAACAATGTAGGTAAAATGAAAGAATTGTCAAACATATGGCAAGTACAGAACCCATTCTCTAATCAGATTGCGCAAACAACGGAGCCTTAAAGAATGTTACTCTTTTGAATAATTTCCCTCATCACTTCTTTCTTGCTTTTCTTCCTCTGCAATAAGATGGAAACCAAATCAGGAGCAGAACGCTAACCAATGTTGCAAATAAAAAGGATCTTTCCAGATATGTCTGTGAACTATGGACTACCATCTCACGCAAAATGATGTATGCTCCCGGTAACAAAGTAAGAAACCTGTTTTCTTCTATTATAATCTTTATTATTTATTACTCTCTTTCGCGGGAGAGTACTTTCAGGTTTTCAATGGAAGCCTCTATACAAAATCAAGATAACTCTCATATGTAATTATCCTGTTAGCCATGTTTAAATGACATCTTATCACAAATATAAGCTAGTTTCATATCTTCAGTCAAAACTTACCACCGCAGTGGCTGACAGCTTTGGTGGAGCACTTCTTTTTTGATAAAGCAGAATATTTATTGATGAAATTGCACCTAGCTGGTGCTTCTCTGTACAGACAAAAAGAATATCTCGGTCCCTATACACCTTTCATACCTTTTACAATTGTAAGGTACTGCAAAGATCTAATGCATCAATAATAATACTTATTAGCTTAATTTTCACCAAAAGCGAAAAGATATACACTTATATCTGATCTTGTGTGTAGATGCAGCCCTTCCTTCAAAACATCTTTGATTTCTTTCTTTTCATATGACTCAAAAAATGCATGGAGTGATGGAGCAGCAATTTAAGTTACAAGGTGAAATGCAGCCACGCATCATATCTAAGTACCAAACTAGTCAGAATAACAAATAAATAAGCTCTTTAGCATAGAAGGGCCTAGAGGGAGAAGGATATCAACTATTTCATTTGGTAGCAGCTAGTCAGTGTAAACTCCAAAATAGAGCAGGGAATATGCATCAAGAGGGGTGGCTGACGAAGCATCTAACATTTTCCTCTGCTTCCACTGGACCTGCTTGGGCATTCTGAGATCCATGAGAGTCAAGTTGTCCCAGGATAGCTGACTTATCTGCACAGAAACAGACAGCCGGTATGAGGAAAGAAAACCATACAAAGAACGTTTAAGATGCTTAATAACAGAAATTACAAGGTTTGGAACACTACCGCCTTCACTGAAAAAAAGATATTGATAAAGTATGAACCCTATCACGGTTGTAATCCTCTAGCTGGCAGCCAGATTAGGTTTAAGGTAATGGTTTTTTTTTTCTTCATAGGTTTTTCAACTTTTATTTTATTTTTGAATCTGAATGTATCTTGTAAAAACGAAGTACAGCAAGAAGATAGTCTAAGTCTACAAGAGTGTCAAAACCATCAGAAGCTTTCTCTTTGCCCCAAACTTGTATTTACTATATAAGGGACTTTAGAATATTTTTCTATACAGTAAATAATTTATTAACAATCGAAAAATCTCCAGTAAACAAACAGTACATAAAAAATTAGAGAATCTACCACATCCAAACAAACCAGTTCTTCTATACATACTGGAACTTCACTGGTGCAGCAAAGAACTTTGGGAATGAGAGGCTATTCCTCCAATGTACATAGTTCATAGTGGTTCTCCACCCCATCAAAAGCTCTATGTTTTCTTTCAGATGTACATAGACTTGAGATTGTTATGCATTAACTACCCAAAAAGAGGAGGTACATCTGACAAATAAAGTAAAATAAGTGTCCTTAGTCCTTACCATTCAGGATACAAGAGTATTAGGCCCATCTAAAAATAATATACACTATAGCTATCCTAGTAAATATTGGTCGTGATTATCTCATCTTGTAGTCAATTGACATTTTCACATCTATAATCAGACCTCTAACCTATTTACTACTACATTAATTTTAAAAAAATCCTAGGATCTCTATAATGATAACTAACACATCACACATTAAAAGTTCTCCACACTCGAGGAAATTAGGGACGCCTGAAAAGTCAATATAATCAAAGTCTTCTAGAAAGTGAGTCGAGAAAAATTATATTACATTTTTGAATGATATTTGTTTGTTCTTTCACATTTAGGTACTTATCAAGGAATTCTTCTCATATTTAGGTTGTCTGTTAATTGGTCCTGCTATTTTCAGTTACAATTCAGTTGGTTAGGAAGGGTGTATAGGAAATTCATTCAGAAGAGTTTTTTGATGAAATCATTCAGAAGAATTTTAGGCAGTCATGTACAAGAGATATTCCCAATGCAAATCTTTCAAGATACAGAACACTGGCTAGATTATTACATGGATATGCCCAGTAAATCCTATCTCCATAAACCTAGCCAGTATGCCGTGAAGCAGCAAAAGTATAGTGTTAGGTGATGTACTAGTCAATTAAAGGATTCCATTTCTGGGTAATTGATTTAGTTAAGAACCAGCTATATCATCTAATTGTGGCAATTTGGGCTGAATAAACTATTTTAGACATAATGTTGTTAGTCCTGCCCGAGCTAAGTTGTGTTCCATAAAAAAATTATATACATAAAGAAATAAGCAAAAGAAGGAAGTTGAGAAATGCAATCATAATAAATAAAAACTAATCTGTTCGCCAGAAAGATAAGAAAAGCAACACGAGAAGGGTTATTCTCACCATCTCTCCCATAATACTCATCATCCTCATCAAATGGGACTTCATCATCAAAATCATCCCTTCCCAAAAAGAGGCGCAATTTGAAGTCCTCTTCGTCCTCATCTGACAGATTATACTTGTTTTTCTTCAATTTCACCTACATATTAAGGAAAACAAAAGTAGATAATTGTCAACAACAATAGCAGTATCAGATAATTTAACAAAATTTAACAACAGTACATTAGTATAAACATGCAAGCATTTATCTCGTACAAAAAGACCTGAACTAACTACTTGCTCAATGTGCATTGAAAATCTAATGATAGTTGATCTGGCGATTCTGTGAAATGAACATGCAAAAGATAATTCATTTCCTATTGCTAGGCTCGACATTTTTCTTTTTTATCTTATTTGTTTAAAAATGGGTTTGATTTGTTTCAAATCCTACTTTCAAGGTTCCAGTACTTTGGTTCACTGTGGAGGAATTGGAGTCTTCTCCTTTGCATTATGTAAGTTGGGCGTATTCAAATATCCAGACATGCAACTTTTAGTTTTGGTATTTAATAAGCTTGTTTACTTTGAAGGAGAATCCACTCTCATGCTGGTGCTATAATCTTCTCTAACTGTAGTGTTCCATTTATTCAGATTGCCAGGCTATGCAAGCATAGCTAACTAAATCTTCATGATTGCCATTGAAAGACCACTTCTTCAACATCTACTTAAGATTTTTTTTTAGTTTAGAAAGGAAATGAGTGTGTATTATTTTTCCACCATAAAAATCACTACTTTATGCTAACATGATTGTAAAGTTTTGAAGCATAAATTTTTACTTCTAATAATAGAAGCTGAACAAAACTAAAACATTGGATGTGAAGGAAGCTTTCCATTCACCCTGTCTCACGCTGAGACCTCAAAATGGCTTTATCAAATTCACCAAGCCCTTCATCATTCTCTCCAATACGCTTGTCAACGAACATTGATGATTTCGCACTTTGCTCATACTCCTTCAAAGTGTCACATTTACATCTATTCACAGCAACTTACTAGCATATCAAAACCTCTAGTAAGTTAATGAAAATCAGTCAAAAAAGGTTCGATTTTTTTCTTTGTAAAAGTGTACCTTTTCGTGGCGGAAGAACGAGCTTCACCAATTCGGCGTTGTTCCGCCCTTGCGTTTCTTTCCAAGTATATCGAATTTGCGTCGTGACCAAATTGTTTCGAAAGGGTTCTCTTTCGGAGACTTTGACCTTCATATCTTTCCTTTACTGGACCTGTTTTCACTCTTCTTCATCTTCTTCTTCTTATTTGAACTGTCGTTCTTGCTAGCTTTTGCAGTCTTCGCCATTGTTGCTGCTAAAACCTCAGAGGAGTCGTACGAGGGTTTTAACAGATGCTACTGGGGAAGAAAAATTTGAGTGCTAAAGTATTATGGGCTTTTGTATTGGTTTGGGTTTTGACCCTATTCGACTCGAAACGCGTTCGTGATGGGCTATATTTTGTTCATTATAGAGTGGATTATATATATTAGCGACGCAAAGAAGTTTGCACTTTTAAGTTTTAATAAATTTTAACATGTTATGACTATATATATGTATATATATAGTGTGTGTTGTTATTTTTTATGCTTTAGTTATTTTTACTATTTTAGATCTTAATAATGTCCTAATATATAAATATGAATTAGATGATAGTATTGGATAAAGCTCGCTCCTTGAACTGGTGGTTTTGGGCACCACTTTGCACACGTTAGGTTGTCGGTTTAAAACACATACACACACATGGCAATGTTAGTAGGATTCGACTTAGATCGTACTGAGTGACCGAGGTCTTAGGCTCTTAGAGACATAGTGAAACCAAATGATCCAATACTTAATAATGTCCTAATATATAAATATGAATTAGATGATAGTATTGGATAAAGCTCGCTCCTTGAACTGGTGGTTTGGGCACCACTTTGCACACGTTAGGTTGTCAGTTTAAAACCTGCCACCTACACATGACATATTAGCTAGGATTCGAACTTAGATCATGCCCGAGTGACCGAGGGTCTTAGGCTCTTAGGGGCACGCTGAAACCAAATGATCCAATACAACCAATATGTTTAAGGTTTTTTTTTTAAATATATAATAGTTTTTAAAGATATAT
>JACEIK010015912.1:0-17097 GCA_018107945.1 Datura stramonium | reverse complement strand
ATTTTATTTATTAGATTAATAAATAGAAGGACGCCGCAGCAACAGGTATGACTTTCACCTGCTTTTCATTACAGATAAGCTCATTTCAGATTTTGCCATCCCCGATAGTCTTAGCCATTTTCTGCTATTCAGAACTATCAGTACTATTGCTTGTCTTTAGTTTTGTTCAGTTTTTTCTTTGCATACTCGGTACCAGTGGTACTGACGCCCGTTTGGGGCGCTGTATTACTTGCCTGCAGGTACTCATCGACGAGGAGTCGATCCCTCGTGATTCCAGTCAGCACATAGAGTCATCAGCTCCTGACATCCAGAGCTAGACAGCTAGAGGTTTATTTTTTTCTTTTGTTGTATAGTATGGGTAGGCCGGGGCCTTGTCCCGACCATCTTATCAGTAATTCTTAGAGGCTTGCAGACTGTATATCTCCTTGTAGTTAGCTGTGCCGGTCGCGAGGCCAGGCGTATGTTTTAGTTGTTTATGTTTTCCGTGTGGGGCCTTATCCAGTTAGTAGTTGGTGACCTTTCCGGTCATAGAGTAGTTTAGCTTCTGATTCAGTTCTCAGTCAAAACTAGTCAGCATGGTGGCCTTGTCGGCCCGCATAGGTTCCCTTATATTGATGCGATTCTGGTTAGTTGTTGTTGTTGTACTGGTGGCTACAGGCCTTCGGCCGGGGGATGTATTTACAGCCGTTATATAGCCCGTTGATTTCATAAATCAGAGTTAGAGCCAGCCAGGCACCAGAAGTGCTTAGGCTCAGCAAACTAGCAGTTCAGGTCCTAGTAGGGCACCAGGTGCCAGTCATACCCCCCAAGGCAGGGCGTGACAAGTTGTCCATGACCTTCCCAGGGCGATGGTCGATACCATGATGTTGATATCAATCTTAAGGGACAATCAGGTCGGGGATAACTCACATGGGTTGTCCCAATAATGTAATAGTATCAACCTACTTTGGCGCGTAGTGCTGGGTATAGGGTGATCGACCCTTAACCCGCTCGGTGCTAGACTCTTCTCCCAAAAAACATGCAATTCTCTACATCGTATATAACGAAGCTCAACATCGTCAATCGACGAAGCTCAAAATTATAATGACGAAGCTCAATATGAAATCATGCATAACTCAACATCATATGAAACGAAGCTCAACATCTTCGATTGACAAAGCTAAATGACGAAATCATGCATTGACTCGACATCATATGAAAATGAAGATCAACATTATCATTTGACAAAGCTCAACAATGAGATACATCTCAATTATACATTCATGCATATGACAAACTCTATTCAGAAACATACCACAAGCTGAATCATAGGTGGGAGCATCCAATCCAAATCATGTGGTAAGCTACATGTAGAATTATTTAACTCGACATACCACAAGCTAGAATTTATGAAAAATTGGGAAACTTCACTTCAAACAATGTGGTAAGCTTATATTAGGAAAATCCTTACTTTAAATCATCATGTGGGCATTTCCCAAAGCTTTATCATACTAGGATCTACACATTTTATTTTGAAAACAACATCATAATCATGGGTAGATTTAGAAACATACTTTTCATCATTAAATCTCAACATCATCATGTGGTCAACATCATTCATTACTTTTATGAACTTCTCATCCATGGGCATTTTAGATTCAAGATTTGAAAAACAATTTGGGTATTGAAAACAATTTAGAATCTGCCCAAGCTTTACAATTCACCAATATAAATGCAATCTAACCATACCCATGTATAGAAATTGTAGAATTATACAATTTGGGTAAAACCCCATACTTGATCAAAGACCTTTCATCATATTTTGATAGATATTGGGCATGGGTGTGGAAGAAAACACCCAATTAACACACTACATACCTGGAAGGGATGATTCTACCACCTCACTGATTGCCCAATGAGAATTTGGAAGAAAGCCCTTTAGAAAAGCTCTTGATAACCTCCTAAATTTTATAAATTTTCATGCATGGAAGGAATACGCATAGAATAGGTTTTCCCTACTAAAATCCTCCAACACTAGCCTTATAGAATGTAGTATAGGGCCTTCGGACGAAGGAATAATGGAAATACCCTTACTGATTACGCAGAAAAAATGCTTACTAGACCAAACAACGGACGACCCTATAGGTCGTTGGAGGATACCATGACCCATGGTGTCTACTGGTGCTTTGCACTATCTAGGCTAGACCTCGGCTCACACAATGACCTAAACAATGGTTTGTTCAATCCTACAATAGTTTTTCCAATCATCCGTTGTTTCCTTCATCAACCTAAGTGCTCTCTCCAACCACGAGCCTTACCACGACTCTTACTAGAACCAACGAGTCGTAGTCTCATTCCATCACATACACCGACCACCTCAATAAGCTGACAACAGCTGCTCACCACAATCCGTGGTACCTCACAATGGGTCGTTGGGTGGCCCGTGGAATCGCTGAACCTCAAGTCCAACACTCACCACGGTTCCATATGACGACTCGTTGTAACCTAAAATGAGTCATTGGATCGGTCGTTGTCTCCTCTGACCCACAACCAGACACCTTTCACGACTCACTCCCATGGGTCATATGTTGATTCCACGAGTTGTGGAACCTCTCGTTCTGCAACAATTTCCCAACTTTTAGCAGTTTTGCATTTTAGCTTCCCGTGCCAACTCCTAGGCACTTTCGGGGTATTACAGTAATTTACCAACTCATATCCGGCTTTTAAACATGAGTTTTTGCGTAGTTTTAAAATCATTTAGGATGATTTTATGCTCTTTCTCCTTAGTTTTGCAGGTATTTAATTTGAGGAGAGAAAGCAAGAACTTTGACAAAAGAATGGGATTTAAGAAGAGGATTGAAACTTGACCGAATGGGACCGGTCAAAAACTTGTTCGTCGGTCTAGATGACTACACGCAAGTGCACGTGGTCGAACAAGTTGTAAAATGGCTCAAGTAAGCCAAGTATCGATCCCACAGGGACTGGACCAAGGTAACAATCGAATCAACAAGGTAACACCAATCAAGTATCAATGAATCCTAACTCTAAAAATGCATACCGTTGTAAAGAAGATTTTGGGGATTTTGTTTCCTAATTTATACTAAATCTAAACGAATATACAATTTGAGTCTGAACTATAGTTATGAGCATGCTGAGGCTAGAACAAACATGTAGGGAAGTAATTTATTGATACAATTTGATTAATCTTTCCTTCGGTTGCTAGTCAAGAATTATTGCCTATGGATTAGTATTTAACCCAACTTAAGAATCATGAACCTTCCAATTCCACATTTCTGTGATAAAAGAAATTCATGTTCTAGCCAAACAAAATCGATTCCGTAATTGACTAATACGACTTTCAGGTATATTTCTATCCTGAAGGTAAATCAATTCTCAATTTTTCCAAACTAAGACAAAGATCATATCCTATCAATTCACAACTTTCCAATTTCTTCTTCTTCGAGGAAACTGGACTTTTAGATATACATAACATTGGCCACACATTAATGCAGTAAGAACAAGAATTAATAGAACAACCATGGAAGAAAACATGAAAACAAATGATCAATAGCCACCATTTGTGGGATTAAACATCATCAAATGAGTATAAATCATACAAACAATTGAAATAAAGGAGAAAGAGATAGAGAAGAACCCTAGATTTTCGTCCTCAACTCGCCTGTAACCCACGCTCTTGCTCAACCAAGTCAGAGTAATTAAAAATGAACCTAAGTGTGCTATTTATACTAGTGGAATTTTTCCCGGAATAACCAGCAACGTGTCACGGCGCATCGCTGAGCACTGCTCCGGGACACGGCACAAACGCGGCCCCTTACTGGAATTCGGGCTCCTCCAGATATTTATGCCCAACGTGCCACGGTGTGCAACACGGGCAGGCCAACGTGCCACGGGATCCAACGCGCACCTTCACTGGAATTCCATTTCAAAAATATGTCCAACGTGCCACGGAGGTAACGCGGACCTCCTCTGGAATTTGGCTAACTTTAATCATACGGGTAGAATGCCTCCGCGATGGCAGCGTGACACGGCTCCATCGGGTGGAGCCCCTTTATTTGCTTCATCTCCTTAGCCTTTTTTCACTGCTCGCTTCGAGTTTATTCTCATTTCTCCCACATGCATCTTAGCTTCCTAAAAATACATTTTTCCTGCAAAACAACGCTAATCATGTTGGTTAGTATACCACATTTAACTACAAATTACATGAGAAAGCACCAATAACGATAGATAAACAGGTCAAAATGAAGCATTTGAGTATAACTTGGGCATATAATTCTAGCCAAGATCACTTACCCCACACTTAAAACCTTGTTCGTCCTCGAACAATAATCTCACATCTCATGCATTTGAAACCCACGCATAGCTACTTTGTCTTGACAATTCAAGCTACGGTTATACTCACTATTTAATATAGCAAATTATCAAGAAAACATGCATAGTCTCATCAATACAACGACATTCAACACATCAAGACCTCCTGGACTCAAGAATCGACTCTCGATATCGGCAAACTCATGCAAATCAGCTAATCAAGATATCCGACACGAAATTCACCTCGTCAAGCACATGTGCCCTCACAACACAAGAGAATTTCCCTTTTCAACCACTTGAACTCAAAACATTACATGCAGGGCATATAAACACGATTTCGCTCTCTCCCAAAGAATTCTCACATGCATCATGTCATGAACCATAGGCTTGCCTCTAGTGTATTACTCCACTAATATATGGACGCGTGATGTAATATCACATAGGACTTAACGTGTTGTAATGTAAGCTATGGAACTTGTATACACCGGGCTAACCAATAATAGCAATCAGTATCCTTAAGCGCTTTTCAATACATCCCATCAACATTATGGGCATTGTTTCTTCCTTCATCCTCCCATTCTTGAAGTCTTTCTTTATTTTTGTCCCAATTTCTTTAAGCACACTCGACTAAATAATAAAGATTAGTTACTCATCTTCATTTTATTTAATTTACAAAGAACAAACCTTTTGACCTTTCTTTACTTTCACCACTTCTCAGCTTTTCATTCTTTTCACATTTCTCACTCCTTCACACCGTGGAAAATTATTTTTTTCTTGAGCGCTAAGAGTTTTGGATCAAATTCACGGATAATGAAAAGAAGGGGTTAAGCTTGGTTTGTACCTTTTTGATGAAAGAAAAAATAGGCTAAAGGCTCAATGGGCTAACTAGGATGTACTTTCAAGGTGGGTATGATAATGGAAAAACTTTTGGTTAAATCAAAGAAACGCCTACATCCTTTCCTACACTACACATCCTTCACTTCGTTTCGCACACACACCAGGCAAGTTCTAGACAATTCACAATAGCATGGAATAATCGAAACCTCACCACACACTCATTGCACATGCTCAACTCAAGACATATTAATGTATTCTTCAATCATCATATTTACACCAAATATTAAGCCTCAATCACACCGACCGAACTCTATGGCCTAGGTATCTCAACATATTTACAAAGTTGCATGCTTTCATACAAATCACCTTTGCATTCTAAATATCATGTACAATACGCAGCAAGAATTTCTATTCATAAAGTAGCAACACGTTTGGGATACAAACAAACAAAAGAAAATAAACGAAGAAAAACTACTCCTATCGATCACATTTCCCTTAAGCACGGTCGTGTCATCCATCCATCATAGGGAACGGTCACTATTTACGACTTTGGTTCAATGTGGGACTATTCTCGGTAAAAGTACCGAAAACAAATGCCGAGAAACCCACCTCATAAAAATAATTTAACGAAATTTTTTAAAAACATATCGATACTCGAAAAAACCCAAAAATATCTACACAAACTACTAACAACAACTCCACACAACACACAACAGCTTCACATTAATTTCAACACCAATTTACAATACACAACATAAACACAAAATCATTGTAAAAATAATTTTTTTTTCACATGCACAACAACAAAATATGAACATAAACAACAACAAACAACCAACTCACCTAACTACTCCCACCCCACTTAAACCGAACACTGTCCCCGTGTTCACAAAAGTCATCATAGCACAAAAGTAGGTGGTGAAACTCCCGATCAGTCGAAGTATTCACTCTTCGCTGGGTGTCGTTGCCTCATCCCCATATCTGAGTCGCCCCGCCGGCCTTCATCCGACTCAATGTCTGAGTCTTCACGGCGTGTCTCCTCATCGGTGGGGACATCGTCATCTATAGGCTCCACAAAGCTGGCCCCACTGCATAGAGCCCTAGCATTTTCGCCGAAGGGGTAGTTCAAGTCGAGCGCCACAGCTCATCTTCTGTTGCTGGCCTCCTGCCTATGCAGCTGCACATCTACATCCCATACATGCAGGCCATATACTGATCATCCCGATCATGTCGTTCGGCTAGTGTGAGAATCGGCCCGTGATTGTTGCCTGTGCCTTGGTCTTTGTGACGTCCACGCACGCTTTATCCATCTGGGGATGTAATCCAGGGCCACTTCCTCAATATCTAGGCCCTGCAGGAACGTGGTCAGCAAGCCAACAAACCCGTACCGTGTCTCTTGATGCAAATCGCTTTTCATGGCGGAGATGATCACCGCCCAATAGGTTAATCTCCACTCTTTTCATCGTGTGGCATATACCAAGCACACACGATCCTCGGGTGACATCGTCATGTGCAGCCCTAATCAGGCAGAACAAACAATTGAGCCAGCTCCTGGCTTCCTGTTCATTTTCGAGTAGGGCAAGGTTCGATGGTATTCTCTCCTCTTATCTCGGCCTCCAACGTGTGCTTTCGAACGAGCTCCACACAGTGCGTTCCGATATCCGCATATAGTGGAGTGATACAAATGTTTGAGTACATGTGCGGTCTGTGTCCTGTGCCCCCAAATGGCATTCGTGTGATGGGGCTCAAAACTTACAATTTTCCCCCTTATCTTGACGGTGATCAGCAGATGTCGGGTTCCAAATGGCGTAGAACTCCCGAATCAACTGAAGATTGCACTCCTTGGGATCTTCAAAGATGAAGTTCAGCCGGCACCGTCAATCCCGTGTACGACTCTGGGGAATTCCCGTACAACGGCTCCCTTGCAATGTGCTCCTCGGGAAGTATTTGTTCTCCTTATGCTTTTGTACCACTTTCCCTTCGTCACCCATCGGGTTCCATATTGACGGCGTTAGCCGCGCGAATCCGTCGGTGCCGCCTGACCGCTGCCCCAGTCTAATCCTTTTCCTCCCGGCGCCCGATGGAGAGATGCAATCTTTCCTTTGTCTTGCCTGCTCGCCATTGTTCCTGTCAAATCAAGCAGACAGTCCCAATGTTAGTCAAATCGTACTACGCCGACTCAAGGTTGGGTTAGGCCACCCCACACTTAGTCTTTAGCCATAAGCACAACATTACGGCAAGAAAATCCTTTTTCAAATTTACCAAAATAAACAACAACATGCCTCGTGCATTCGTGAGAATCCGATGGTATAAATTCTATGTACTATCTGCACTTCGCATGCATAACAATATTACCATTATACCATTTCATCACATAGCACTTAGCAAAATTTTTTAAATAACAAACCTATGCAATTCCCCAATTTCTATGCAATTTCAACAATGTCATTCCGAAAATCCATCGTGTCTTTAGTATATTCACATTAAGCATAACATTGCTCAGTTCCTTACCCAACATGCACAACCCAGAAAAATTTGCCATTTCAAACTCAATTTAACTTCTTCATATTCAAATACCAACCTGCTCCAATTTCGCAAAAATTCAATCAAACATGTATTTATTGAGTTCATATAATCACAACGATACAACGAGTATCAATCAACAATAACTTAAATGAATTCAAGCTTAATTTTATCTTAGGGGTAAGGTTTACTCACCTCACATGCTCAAAAATAAAAATTTAAGCAAAAATTGAGGTTAAGTTCGAACGTACCTTTAATTCGATGGTATCAAAGAAAAGTTGAAGAAATTTCTGTGATCCTAGGTCCGTGTCACATTGGGGAAGGGGGATTTTAGGGGTTTGTCGAGAGGGGAGTGGGAAATGGGAAAAATGAGGGGATTTCGGGGTTAAAAAGGAGGATTTTTCGGCGGGTTACCCGGTGACCCGGCGTGACCCGACGCGATTAACACCTCAACGTGTCACGGAGACAACGTGGACCTCCTCTGGAATTTTTCCAAAATAAGTAGTTTTTTTATTTTAAAAATTCCAAAATTGCCTTCAACGTGTCACGGAGCCATCGCGTAGGCTCACTGTCTAGCCACTTTTTATTTTATTTCTTTTTCACCTCGATTTTTTTCCTGTATTCTTTTTTACCTTCTGCCTCCGTTCAACCTGAAATTCATCTCACTACAAGAAATTGGTTAGAATTCATAGGTTTCAATGCAAACAAATTTTTCATTTACTTTATTTATTTATTTTATTTCTTTTTTTCAATTATTTCTCACACGCATTACATTCACCAAAAATCGTTAAGCACAAGAATTTTAAAATTTTCCCCAAGCATCAACTTAACATTTAAAAAGGGTGAGGAATACCGAGGCCTTTAGGCCTAGCCGACAAGCATGCTTTCGTTCAAAGTTGCACAAGTGGGTGTTCGACCCCACACTTTTTCTCTTCCATGTTTGTTAGCTTTCTCCTCCACGAGTACTCAGACTTCCTCCATCTGTGCTTAACTTTCCACAAAAACAACAAAAGATCAAAATAAATAAAATCAACTCTAATGCAAGAAATTAAAATGGATACCCTTGGGTTGCCTCCCAAGCAGCAAGCCTAATTTTACGTCGCGGCAATGACGTATCAAGTTTCACCACTCTTTTCCTCCACCTTGAGGAGCAGAATCTCACCCCTGATTTCTTCTCTACTTCCTCTTATGTTCTAGGGTGGTGCTGAAAATTGTAAGGACCAAGCAAGAGATGCTGTCTTTGAACTTAGTTGGCCCTCAAGTAAGCGAAGTCATTTTTTTTGTCTCTCTCCAAGTTAGCAAATTTCAAAATATACGGGGCTTGGTCCTCCTCAGACATTTTCTATAAGCTTGGAAGACTCTATTTACAAGTCGTCACCCAAATCCTCCAATGTTGAAATATGCTTCGATTGGGGTCCACTACACCTCGACTCTGAAATTGCATTGTGATTGACCTCCTTGCTTGTATGAACTTTCTCAGCATCGACATCTATCTCTTCATTAATGTCAAATGGGGTATACTCTATCTCTCTTCCATGCATGAATTTTCCATAAGAGCGAGCCCATCACGGGGACACTTAAGAGATTCTAATTGTTGGGCGTTATCCACAAATTCACCCTTGTCTTCCTTGTAGCGTCTTCTTGAACCTCGTCTATAACTCAAGTTACCTGCAAATTATCACAAGCTTCAGCCTCAGTAATCATCTCTGTGACTTTAACGCTCATCCTTTCTAAAGCCTCCGCATTCTCCTCTTGCTGAATTCTCAATACTGGCCATCGCCTCCTTCATTGCTTCGACATTGCTCAAGGAGTTGTTTCAAGATGTATTCTTATTCAGCTACGTCCCAAGTCCTCATTTTCAGCATGCCTGTATTCGTCAAAAACAACTGAAGGATCATAGTAGCTCGGGAGGTGGGTATGCATTCGGACAGCCATCCCAATGGCCATCTTGACCACCACATATGTTGCACGTGTTATGGTGCTGCCACAAGTGGTGTCCTCCGAAATTTAGACAAGACTCGCCAAAATATGAGTATCCACCATTTAAACCAATTGTATTCCACAATGTCATGTCAAGAAGGGTATCCGGAAAAATCAAAAAGAATTTAAAAACAAATATCAAGCCCACATTGTCAAAGACTAATATCGAAATTGTAAACTAACACTAAGAAAATAATTTTACCAATTGCCATCTCCTAAGTAATGGCGTCAAAAACTTGTCTTCGTCGGTCTAGATGACTACACGCAAGTGCACGTGGGCGCAACAACTAGTAAAATGGCTCAAGTAAGCCAAGTATCGGTCCTTGGTTGTGGACTGGACCAAGGTAACAATCGAATCAAGTGTCAATGAACTTTAACTCTAAAAACGCAGACAACAGTGTACAGAAGATTTTGGGGTTTTGTTTCCTACTTATACTAAATCTAAACGAATATACAATTTGAGTCCGAACTATAGTTATGAGCATGCCGAGGCTAGAACGAAACATGTAGGGAAGTAATTTATTGATACAATTTGATTAATCTTTCTCGGTTGCTAGTCAAGAATTATTGCCTATGGATTAGTATTTAACCCAACTTAAGAATCATGAACCTTCCACCTACATTTCTGTGATAAAAAGAAATTCATGTTCTATCCATACAAAACTGATTTTGTAATTGACTAATACGACATTCAAATATATTTCTATCCTGAAGGTAAATCAATTCTCAATTTTCCAAACTAAGAAAAGATCATATCCTATCAATTCACAACTTTCCAATTTCTTTCTCTCTCTTCGAGTGAAACCGATCTTTTAGATATACATAACATTGGCCACACATTAATGCAGTAAGAACAAGAATTAATAGAACCATGGAGCAAAAGATGAAATCAAAATGATCAATAATTACATTTCACTACAAATGTTCTTAACCTCAGCAAGAAGTGAATTTAGCCAATCATTTGTGGATTAAACATCATCCAATGAGTGTAAATCATACAAACAATTGAAATAACAGAGAAAGAGATAGAGAAGAACCCTAGGATTTCGCCCTCAATCCGCTCGTAACTCCACGTTCTTGCTCAACCAAGTCAGAATAATTAAAATGAACCTAAGTGTGTTATTTATACTAGTGGAATTTTTCCTAATAACAAGCAACGTGTCACTGAGGCACGCAGAGCACTGCCTCCGTGAAATGGCACAAACGCCGACCCTTACAGAACCGCCCTGGTATTTATGCCCAACGTGCCACGGGGCTAACAAGGGCAAATGGCTAATGTGCCAGGTTTTAACGCGCACCTTCATCAATTTCCATGTTCCAGGGGTAATTATGTCCAACGTGCCACGGAGGCAACGCGGACCTCCTCTGGAATTTGGCTAACTTTAATCATCCGGGCAGAATACCTCCGCGATGGCAGCGTGACATGGCTCCATTGCGGAGCCCCTTTATTTGTTGCATCTCCTTAGCCTTTTCCACTGTTCGCTTCCGAGTTCATTCCCGATTTCTCCCAACATGCATCTTAGCTTCCTAAAATACATTTTTCCTGCAAAACAACGCTAATCATGTCGGTTAGTATAAATTTACATCTTAACTACAAATTACATGAGAATGCACCAATAACGATATATAAACAAGACGAAATGAAGCATTTGAGTATCACTTGGGCATATAATTCTGCCCAAGATCACGCTCCACCGAATAGAGCCGGCGAAACTCCGACTAGAAAGTAGAAGCTACTAGCCCAGAGTGGAATAAGCACCGACAGAACGCGAGTCAGTATCGGCGAACCACTGCTGCCAGTGCTTATTGGACCCAGAATTCACTGCACATGCACCTGCAAAGCAGTAGCATTCCGTGGATGGGCACTGATGGAACACCAGTGACTCGGAAGTGGCATCGCCTGCTGGAAGGGAAAAATCATCCATCATAGATATTTAGGAGCATTTTGACCAATTTATGTACATTCTTTTGGAAAGTACCTGATATACTTTTCTAGACCGATAGAGAGTAGAGAATAGTGAATAGCTTTTTGCTCATCTTCTTCTTCTTGAATGTAAAAAAACCTCCATTAAAAAGCATTTGTGAGCTTAAATTTAGCTATTGATGATGCTTATTTTTAATATAATTGAGTGTTTTTAACCAATTAGTAGCTAAATATCCTCACTAGGGGTGTGTCCATGAATTGGGGCAAAATTGGATTGGGTATTGCTTGAGTAATATTTTAGTTATTTATATATTATAAATGTATTGTTTTCTCCCAATTTATAATGTATTTACCCATAGTTGCAAATGTGTGTGTCGATTACTTACTGGTATTTTGCTTGAAAAAGAGAAATGGAATATGGGTGAGAAAGTAATGGTGGGTAACTGGGTAATGGTTATGTGGGGTTAGGCTAGACATAGCTTAAATCCATGGCCACGAACCCATGAGAGATTTGAGGCTACAAATAGCTCAAAAATCTAACCCAAGTCTTAACGGATTTATTGTTTGGGGCCTTTCGGTTTGAGAAAATCCGAGGTGAAAGACACCACCATGGTTGAAAAACTATGGGTGTGACATTGTCCATGACTATTTACAATTATGAGTAATTAATTTATTGCCTAGTTAGTTACAATCCAATGGATGCCTTATTAAAATGTATACCCCTAGCTTGTGCTCATATTTGTAATTCAAGTTGGTTATCGTGTCGATTGATCAATAGCTGATTGCATTTTAGTTGTGATAATGCAAACCCCCAAATTTTACTTCCTTGTTTTCAATACGAGGATGTTCTATAGTTTATTTGATCTAAAACTTTGGTGCAATCTAAGCGCATTCACTGTGGGATTCGACCCCAACACTCATTATGTATATTTGTTTTGCCAACGATCGTTTACACTCTCTAATCATGAGGAGTGAATTTGGACGTTATCAGTGACAAACTTGGTATCAAAAGTGCAGAAAGTTGTGGCTAGTAGAGTCTTGCTTATGGTTATATTGGGCACTATACTTATAATTATGAGGCTATAGGACATTTAAAAGTTGATTCTCTTTAATTACTAATAGTTCGTGCGATAGAGCGAGGTCAAAAGTATTATGATATCTAAGTCATATTATTGTTTCATAGTATGCCTGTGATGAGGAAGATGACTACACGGTTGATTGGCACAGCCACAGGAGAGGGTACTAGTCACCCTCTAGTGTATTAGGGAGACAGGATAGAGGCTCAGAGCAAGTTCCCTGTCAAAGGTGCAACAGTTTTTCTAGCCCCAGTTTGACAAGTAGACCTCCCGCTCCACCCGCACCAGCAATACCTGAGGGTGATAGGGTGGCAGCCCCTCCCACGGTTGTGGTACCTATGGTTGCTCCGAAAGGATATGGTCATGAGGGAGCCATTTAGCTAATGGATAATATTGCTGCTAGATAGAAGCGATAGTTGGAGGCGATGGATGGACTGGAGGTCAGGCAGCTGAGAGTTATAAAGCCTGTTAGTTCTTGGGTTTCATCCCTCTAGTATTTACGGGATCAAACACAAGTGAGGACACTCAGGATTTCATTGATCAGACCTATACGATGTTGAAGGTCACGGGGGCAATCGGTAGAGAAGGGGTAGAGTTGGCCACATTCAGACCACATGATTTGGCTATTATATGGTATAAGGATTGGGTTCAATCAAAAGGTGTCGATGCATAGCTAACTGAGGGGGAGGAGTTCTCTAAGGCCTTTACGCATAAGTTTCTACCTCGGGAGCTTCGATAGGCTTGAGCTGAGAACTTTTTCCATTTAGAGCAGGGTAGTATAAGTGTGCAGGAGTATTGCTTTTGGTTTAATTCTTTGGCGAAGCATGCTCCACACCTAGTTCAGATGATAGAGTATAGAGTTCACCGATTCGTGTTATGGCTCGGGCTTCATATAGCTCAAGATTTTTGGGGGTGTCTACCTAGGAGTGTCTAGACATTGCACGGATACAGATTATTACTCAGAAGACCAAGGATTTGGTCCACATAATTAGTTATACTTGTAGGGGACACGAGCATAGGAAGAGGGCCAGAACTGTGAGGTCTTATAGTGAGTCTTTAATACCCCGAAAGTCACTAAGATTAGACCCAAGTGTTGAATTAGAAGAATCAGGAAAATCTGCACTAGGTCACATAATGACTTGTTAGTTGACTCATTAGGTCACTTGACGAATCGTTGAGTGGTCCTTTAGGTGGTGTCAGACTAGCGAAGAGTCGTTGTCGGGGGATCACTCGGATGGTGTGACGACTCATTGTGTGACACAATGAGTCATTAGTAGGCTATTGTATGATGAGTAAGTTGTAGTTCAATATACTTAATGGGTGAAGGAACGAGTCGTGATGCTATTTCACGACTCGACAAGTGGGTTTCTTTCATGATGGCAGAAAAAGTAGGATGGAACTTCTAGTGGTGACGATGATAGGGAACGACGAGTCCTACAGTGGGCTAACGAGTCATCCAATCCCTCGTTGGGACTGGCAGGATCACTTTTCCAAGACAAACATTAGGGGCGTTGATAAAATTCAAACTCATAGTCCTGATAAAGTATGAAGCCGACGTTATGAAGAAAGAACCTAACAAAGGTTGGGGTCGAACACACAGGGAATATGGTAAGAACTAGACTAATGCAGATATTTATGATTTTAGGTATGTTATCTCCAAATTGGGGATTTTATAAAGAATGGTTGTAAACAAGATTTAAAATTAGTGGTTGTTTATCAAGATTTGAAATTAACTAGGGTAAATATTCCCATGGGTTCATAACTACTTCGGGTTTACACTCGTGATCTATCCTAATGCATGCTTATAGAAATGATAACTAGGTTTCATCCAAAGGATTTGTTCGTCTCTATTGGATGAATATACTCAATCAGGGGTTAGGTCTCATGAGCAATTTCAACTTAACCATTATCAATTTGTTCTAAATTAATTATCTTGGGACCGTAGCTCAAGTTATACAATGAACATACAATTCAAGCCGTTATTGTAATTCTCTTTTCCTAATCTCTACTTCTCTAGGTTCAATAAAGTAAAGAATTCAGGCAAGTCCTAACGTTGTGGTTATTTAAGAAATATTAAAGATGAATAGAATACAATACAAGCATTTAGAATTGGTTTCAAATAACTTTGTATAAACCTAGTTTGTTAATACATCATGATTGCCACAACCCTAGCTGTGGACGTTTTAGCCTCTCATGATTGTAAGATAATTGAAAGTATTCATGGCCAAACACATAAATTAATACTTACAATGACGTTTGAAACAAAACCATCTTTGAATATTGCAAGAAAAGATGATGAGCAAATTCAAGAACAATTTGCGAAAATCAAAGTTAAGGTCTCAAAAATTGCTCCCCGATATTGTCAATAACATATTACAAATTGAAAATGAACAGCCTCTTAACTAAAAGAAACCTGTAAATCATTTATACAAATAATGAAATCCTTTTCCTATGTTAATAGGGAAATATCCAAATCTAGCGCTGACTCCTCATACGACCCGTAACAAGATTGTACGGGTCATTTCTTGTCTCGTACATCCCTTGGCTTCTGCAGAATATGGCTAAGTGTTGGCCTCTAGTAAGACTCGTAACAAGATCCTAGGAGTCGTACAATTAAGTCATGGTTTGATACTCAGACCTCTAGCATCATCTAATAATTTCTACAAATGTCTTGGTACACCTCGTACCTTGCTCCTATGACTCGTAACAGCTTGCCATAATATTAGGTCTACCATGTCCCAAAAATCTCTGAAGTTTTCCACGGCTCCTGGTATTGGTCGTAGATAGATGTTACGATCCATAATTGCTACCCGTACAAGGAGATTTGAACTGTGAAAATTTATTTGAAGTTTTCTACGACTCAAGTTAGGGCTCGAACCAGGATGGTACAGCTCATACCAAGATGGTACGGCTTGTACCAAGAGTCATACTTTGCCTTTTCCTTGTACCAATCTTCTAGAATTTCCCATGAGTCTCAGTATGGCTCATACAATCTTGGTACAGCTCGTACTGAGATCTGTACTTAGCCTAAAATCTACACTTTTGTGCATCTTCTGCACATTTTAACTCTAACACCTATTTTCCCTGAAAATAAAGTAAAACCACCTCATATCCATATAAACACACCTAAGTTGATATGATTTTCCCAATTTTCAGATTCGAAAGTCCTATAAACTCACAACACATTATCGCCCTAAATTTAATACTTTTTCATGTCCTCAGGAAAACAAAAAAAAACTAATAATGACGCTTAACTAGAAAGGAAACCTAGAAAACCTATCAACCAACACAACAAAATTTGCACTATGAACTATTACCAGTTATTGACCCTTTTTCTGTTCAAACTAAGTCAGCTATGTACACATGTAACCACAATCAATGATAGAAAAGGATCTATATATGGCATCCAACTATTAGTAGAGAATTGAGCTATCACTGATGTTATTCACATAGATAAATGGTAAAATGCAACACAAACCAGTTACAATCAAAGTAAAAAAACTCCCCAACACTAACAAATATATAATATAATGAACTTTAGACTAAACAAATGGGACTCTCACTCTCCCAAAGAAGTTCTGAATACTGCACATTGGACACCAAGGATTGCCCTTATTTTCTCTACTTCAGCTCTTCAGACAGCTAAACTAGGATCACTATAGGACTTTGTTCGGCTTGTAATGAAGGCTTCGGGTTGGGTATAATAAATATGAAATTTTAGTGACTAAACCCTCTTTGGCACTATATACTTGTGGCTCCACTTTATATCTTTCTACCCTATTTTCCAATTTTTCAACTTTTTCCTCCATTTCTCCATTTTTATGCAATATATGGGTGTGGTGTGTTTTCAACTTTTTCATTCCTTTTTTCTATTGTATTTTCTTTTAATTTTTTCTTTTTCAGTTATTTTTTTGTTTCTTATCACCACACCTCGTTTTTAATGCTTTTTCCTTTCTTTTCCGTTTTAACCTCCCCATAATCTATGCACCCCTGTTATAGGCACCCTCAACTTAGACATTGCCTGGGTTGAGGTTCACAACGTCAAAGAAGGGACTAGGGCCAAAATAGGTTCATTTTAAAAAATAGACAAGGTTGAAGGATAGTCAAAGAAAAATAGTCAATTTAAGGCTCACAATTAGGATTAAGTGATTCATCATCATTTGGTAGGGTATTTTAGGCTAAAGTGACGCATCTATTAATAATAGCCTATGATCATCTCCTAACCAACTATCCTAAAGCCTGTGTAAAGACCAACCGAGCAAGTTGTAGATCCTAAATGCAGTATTGAACTAGGTATATGACCTCACTCACTCATGGAACGGATTTGCATTGAATCAACCTATCCAATTCATGCATGGCTAAACTACAAATACTCATGCTTATAATTTATATGCCATATAAATATCCACAAAAGTCATGCAATTGTAATTAATCTACACGGCTAACATA
>JACEIK010015907.1:0-17124 GCA_018107945.1 Datura stramonium | reverse complement strand
CTTCATTTGCTTTGTATCTTGCTATTTGGTTGTCATAATTTTCTTGCAGTCCTACTTTGAAAATATTTCTTTTGAGTCGATGGTTTATCAGAAAGAACCTTTCAATCCTACCCTGCCAGTTTGGATATGATGTTGTTTGTTTAGATATTATAAACTACCTTCATATTTCTGTTTATTACTATTATTTTTTATATGTGTAGGTTGCCGTACTTCTCAATGGCCATCCGGATTTGCTAGATGAATTCACTGGATTCTTGCCAGTGGGGACGATTGATCTGTCTAATTTGGACGACCATAAAGAGCAAAAAACATGTGCTGAAAAAGACAATAGGGAACGAAGATCTCATGATGAGGATCATAAAGATGTCCGGAAGGCTGAGGTTCCTCCACAGAAAAGTGAGCTTGATGCTAGCAGCTTTCTCTTCCTTTCTTTTTCTTTTTACTAGTTACTATCGAAAAAATATTGCATCCCTAATGTCTCTATACAAGAAAATTAAAGAACCTTCAATCCTACTCCTCCCAGCTTGATATGATGTTGTTTGTTTAGATATTATCAACTACCTTCATATTTCTGTTTATTACTTTTATTTTTTATATGTGTAGGTTGCCGTACTTCTCAATGGCCATCCGGATTTGCTAGATGAGTTCACCGGATTCGTGGCCAGTGGGGACGATTGATCTGCCTAATTTGGACGAGGATAAAGAGCAAAAACACGTAATAAAAGACAATAGAGACATAAGAACTCATGATGAGGATTATAAAGATGTCCTAAGGCCGAGGTTCCTCCACGTAAGAAGTGAGCTTGATGCTAGCAAAATTTCTTCCTTTCTTTTTTCTTTTTACTAGTTACTATCGAAAAAATATTGCATCCCTAATGTCTCTATACAAGAAAATAATGAGGTTAATTCTTCAATTAATTATAAAGGTTAAACAATGAATAAAAGCAAATAATAAATTATTCAATAGTTGCGTAATCATTATCACTACAACTTTATCCAATATGAATGCAATTGCGAAAGGTAAAAAATTGATTCAAAGATTTCTACTGAGTATCGTTTCTTTATAATAGTACAGAGAGCAGATTGATAAAACATGCGTCTTAATTTAATTGGTGGTGTTATCACTTGATGCAAAGAACGCTTTCTAAAATGATGACTATGTATGCAATCCTTCTTAGACATTTTGAAGATGTACAGGGAGAAGCACAAGAGCATCTATGAGGTCTACCATGAGGTGATAAACCATTTTTAATTTGGTATACAAATATTATTAGATGGTCTTCATGTTTAGTTTGTGACTATCTTTTTCCTTCTTTTTTATGGGAGGCTGGGTCATACTTCTTAATGATCATCAAGATTTGCTTGACGAGTCTACTAAATTCTTGCCAAACTCTTCAAGCTAATTTTATGTTTAGACAATATATTGATCAGTTAACAACTTTCTTTAATTCTTTATAATGTTATCATGATTAAAAGCATGCTAATTATGAGTTGTACTTGATATTTTTAAAGAACTCTGGGAGATTGCTTGGTTGTTTGGAAATTTTTCTTCCATTTTTAATAAGTAGTACGATTTCGTAGTTATTACTAAATGGTTTCTTCAATTATATCTTCTCCCCTTCTAGCAAATCAAGAAAAATTTGTCTAAGAGAGTCAATAGCTTTAATTTGGTCCAGATAAAGAAGTGATAGGCATATTTCTATCTCTTTAATGAAAAGTTTGTCTAAGAGAGTTGATAGCTTTATCCAAAAAAAGAAGTGATAGGCATCTTTCTACCTCTTTAATGATGTCTTCTAATCGATAAAATACTAATTTCAATATTTATGCCAAATAATTTCAAATCATTTCTTCAATGTAAGAAGATTATGTAAACATTGTTTGAGATTTCACTTATCGATTTCATTGTGAAAAAGCATAATTTTTTCAAGAATTCACCATGTTATATCTCGATTCATGCATAATATCAAGAAATGAATACAAACTTTTTCCACTACGTACTTAGTATTACCAATACAAGACATGAATTTTCTACAATTATACCGTGGAACAATTGAAGGAAGTGGTGCAATTTGGTAGCGTGTTAGGTACAAAAATATCACGGTTCAAATCTTGTCATCCTACCTATTACTGTCCTTTGAGCAAGAATAAGGATCACTTGAGATCGCTTCAAATTGGACATAATCTTTGATTTTGAACATGCTATTCTAGTAAATGCATACAAAATGTATTGGGGTTATGAAAAGAGTCCTTTCCGTCCAATTCCCCCTTCATGTATTGTTACCTGATGCAATGAAGGAGCCTACTCCTATTTCGACCCTTGTACATGTTGCTATATTTTTTGTAGCTCGACTTCTTCCTTTTTCGTAGTTATATCTTAAATAATGTACTTCTTGTTGGCCAGGTCCCCCTCTCCCACTTTTTTTGGTTTACGATCAACTCGAATGTCAGCCATGATTTTGTAGTCATTTTTAAGCAAAATTATATCTGCTACAAAGAATTTTTATTTTTACACCTAAAATATTCGAAAATATTATTTTAAGTCGCCATAAAATATCATTTCTCAATTAATATCATTCCGAAATGAAAAACTTACTTACATGTAATAAATCTACAATGGCAATTTCAATGCATAAATTAAATATATGTTTACTGGATTATTCAACTACATTTGTTTGCATTGTAAATATGGGGGGACGAAATTTCTATCCAATTTCTACATAAGGCATATATATATATGTCATTTTGGTGGTACAGGTTTAATGTGTAGTAAGTTACTTATGCCAGTAAATTATAGGAGATTTTATTTTGCATTCTTTATCTTTATTTTTTTAATTTATATTTTTCTATAATTTTTTTTTATTTTAACACATAAAAGGTATTAAAAGGTTACGTCTTTTATCCAATTTATAAATAGTGATAGACGATCATTTTCACGTGAATTACTTGTCTCTTATTAATGCATTAGTGGAACCAAATCTCATGCGCCACATTGCATAATATTGCAACAATTAATTGTTATTCGGTTTAGGATTCAAAAGGATTAGGTTTTAGTGCTATAAGAATTTTGTTTCTGTTTTGTTGTCACTACTCTATTTGTAATTCAGATGTACTTTGTTACGATATTCTATGGATTTTAGTTACCAAACTAAAAGATAAAAAATAACCTGCGTTAGTACGGTAGAGAATAATTGTGTCGAAATATGTATTATTCCTGCTTATTAGATCGCTATGCATTTCATAACCTTCATAAGTCATGATTTTCACTCTATAAAAATTTATGATGAATCAAATAAGGAAAATTAATTGATAAAGGAGACTGGGCATAAACAAAAATAAAAATTTGGGCTCATTCAGTATGAACACACCTGTCACTAATTTTGAGCCCGTTTCAAATTCTATAGCCTTGTTTGCATCGACCAAAATTCTTTGAGACAATATATATGTGCATAATCTGGATATACATCAACCTTATTTTTCTCCAATTCATTCTCCCGAGTCCGAGAGGAGGGAAAGAGAAGAGGGGAAAGGAAAAGGTAGGGAAAGAAGAGAAATCTTTTCTTTTTTTTTGATCTACCCATTGTTCAACTCCCTTTTCGTAGAAATCTGTTCGTAGTTTTGATTTTGTTTCCTTAGAGGAAAACCTCAAAAGGTGATTTGTTTTAGAGAATGGAGCATGTCTTCTTTTTTTTCTTTCTCTTTCTCTTCTTCTTTTTTAATTGTAAACTCCGTGGTTTTAGCAAGATGAAGCGCTGAGAGATGATGGATCTTCCCGTGAAGAATCGTAGTTTCTTCCTTCTGTTCATTTTTCTGTCTCTAGCTGGTGATTTTTATGTACATGATGAGTTGGGTGTGTAATTTTGTGATCAGAAAATGTTAGATGTCATTTTCCATATCTAAAGAAGATATTAATTTTTCTTCCATTATCTCGTAATTAAAGACTCGAATTGAAGATAAAGATTTTGTGTATATTAATTACATCAAATTCAACATATTAAATCAAGTCAACCCACAAGTAATAACTTTGCCCATTTAAACTTTTAGACTCGAGAGACAATTGCTTATTTGCTTTTGTCACCACTTTGTCAAAATCTTAGTCATTCTAAATCAATGAGGAAACTACAACTTTGAGAGAATGAACTAGGGAACCGGATTAACCATCTAATAACATTATCTTTTCATTGAGTTTGCATTTGAGAAGAGGAACACACGTAACTAAAAGCGAAAATCAGCTCATGAGATCATCATAACTTGCTTAATTTGTTCACACATTTAGATTGATAATTGACCCACTTATTTATTACTCACCTGTTCATTTTAATCATCAAAGTTTTGATGTCTAATCCAAATTGATTAATGAGAAATCTTTTTCAAAATATTTTAAAAAGATATTATATTTATTTAAAATGTTATATTTTAGTCAAAATAAAAATATTAATTTTGTTATTATATATTATTGGTTGTTTCTTTACTTTCATCTATTAGTTAGAGTTGGACGGGTTGGATTATGACCACATTTTAGCCTAAATAACTTTAGGTAACGCATCCATTTGCTAACTCACTTATTTAACATGCTTAAATTCAGCCAACTAACCCATTTGCCACTCTATATACGCAACAAATTGTATTCAGGGATTAGTTTTATAAAATGCCTAATAAAGAGAAGCAATTAAGATTTAATAATATGTGAAAATGATGAAAAGAAATACATAATATCTTATAAATACAAATGAGATTCATCTTTATTATCGAATTACACTATTTTAACTTAATGAATTATTTTCTTAATTCAACGGATTGAATCGTCAATATTTTAACAATTTAACCTGCTTGAACTTTTGTGAATGACTAAAAAAAGATATAATACATAAACTAACACTTTGGTTTCACCTGGCAAGTAAGCACTCCAATCACACATGTAAAAATATTCAAAAAAAAAGTACAAACATGTCATTCCCTTCGTTAATCAATCACGCAAGGACATCTCATTCTAAAATATTGTTTTTTTTTTTCTCTCGGATGAATTAGGTATGATCAATCACAAATACTCGAAAGTGGTTTGGGCGGAGGAGGAGGTGGCAGCCGCAGAGCTAATATAAACCAAAGAATATATAATTGATGACGCGCTGTCTTATTTGAAGGAAGTTAAGGACATGTTTCCAGACTAAATGAGAAGTATGGCATGTTCCTTGAAGTTATGAAAGACTTTAAGAATCGAAGGTTTGCTACTACAATTTGCCTCGTCATCCTCATTAAATTTCTCTTCGATTTATGCATAAATCTAATTTGATATTCCTGCCGCACTGATACCGTTGATGTCATAGCAAAAGTTAAAGACTTGCTTAAAGGGCATCCTAGTTTGATCCTTGGTTTGAATTCCTTCTGCCCAAGAGTTATAAAATAATCATCAATGATGATGATGAGGCTCCTCAAAGGAAAACAGATGACTTTGATCAAGCAATCCAGTTTAGTCAACAAAATAAAGGTTAGATCTGTTACCTTATATGATTTTAATTTAATAATAAAGGTCTGCTTTTTTTTTCTTCTTTAAAATAACTTAAAAGTCCCAACTTACTTGGCTTATAACTTCTGCAGAACGCTGGGAAATGGCCATGAGTACAAATCCTTCCTACATATTTTTAACATGCATAGAGGCGCAAGGGCATCAAAGAGGTCTACCAAGAGGTGATAAAACATTTTTTAATTTGGATACATGAGGAAGCGAGGTTAAGATGGTTCAATCATGTGAAGAACAAGTGTTGTGTAAGTTGGGAGGTGTGAGAGATTGGTTCCTAACAGAGTTGACATAATTCTTAACTTACTAAGTACATGACCTCAAATAAGGAGGTATAGAGGTTGAAGATTAGGGTATAATAGGTAGTCGACTAGCCGAGTGTTGTCCCATTATATGAGAGGAGCTAGCCTTCTTGTTTCGTCTTCTCACTATTAGTAGCAATTATCAGTAATTGTGTGCTTCATTTGCTTTGTATCTTGTATTTGGTTGTCATAATTTTCTTGAGCCGACGGCTCATCGTAAAGAACTTCTCTAATCCTACCCTCCTAATTTGGGTAAGTATTTTGTTGTTTGTTTAGATACTTACTAACCATCTTCATGTTTGTTTTATATGTGTAGGTCCTCGTACTTCTCAATGACCATCCAGATTTACTAGACGAGTTCACTAGATTCTTGCCTATGATGTGTCTTGTTGGTCTTCATGCAGAAACATATCGTAGAGACTCTGAGCAGTCTAATTTGGACAATGATAAAAGAGCAAAAGACACTACTAAAATGAGAATAGGGACAGAATAACTTCGTGATGAGGATCATAAAGATGTCCAAGGTTGAAGATGACCAACATGAGTTAGCTTATTGCCCAATATTGCATTTGATGTGCTGCATTAGAATTCCATCATTAGCTTATGGTTTGTAATGACACTGATTTAAAAGCCATCTATTAGTAAGTATATGTATTAATTCATGGTGAATTACAAGCGCTTGCTTTTAAATTCTCGTCATGCCCTCGAACCTAAAGGTCGAGTATTAGTACTATTCTTTCCTAAAAGTTGGTAAATGTTAACGATTTTCAGTTGTTTCACTTCATTTTTTTGGTATGCAATTGTTTTTAGCATAGTGTTACTGAATTTGGTCAATATATATGCTTTTTAATGATTATCGTGTACATATGGCAAAAGGGTTCACTTACTCATGGAAAAGGCAAAGGAAAGATCGAAGTTCAATGATTATCATGCATTCTTAAAATGTCTCCATAATTACAGCAGAGAAATAATTAAAAGGAAGGAGCTACAAAGTTTGGTACGTGTATCATGCATCTAATCTATCTCTTTTGCTCCTATATGACAGTAATCTTTGCTTATAATTTCGACTATCTATGGTACATTGAACACCAACCCAATTGTGTGGAAAAAGTTCTTGCACCACAAAACTACAACAACCTCTTTATCAGTTCTTTTTTCTTTTATGCAACTTCAATTCAATAATTAATAAAAATGGTTAAAATGGTTGTTCTGTCGAACGATGTTGCAAAAATGGTTATACCACCCGGGATAGAGCCATTTATGCTAAACAATTTGACCGACAAAAGGAAGAAACAGGGGTGTTTAATCCTCGTTTACAAGATTTTGTGGTACTAATGTCTTTCAAATGATGTACAAATCGGCTTGTTGAAAGCATCATAGGTTTTGAAAGCATGCTGCTCATTTCAGGTTGCTGATACACTTGAAAAGTATCCCAATCTTATGGAGGGTTTCAATGAATTTATAGAGCGTTATGAACGAGTTGGTAAGCCTTGAAATTAAATGATGGTAAAATTGTTGTGTCACACACAAACACACACACTATATGTGATTCATTGCATTGGTTACTGTTTTGCATTTGGATTTCTTGCAGGTGTAATGACTAATTCCAATTTAGTAAAGGAAGAAGTGAAAGACGAAGAGCACAAGTGTAAACTCGGGATTCCTCCAACTTATCAAATAAAAGAAGAAAATGAGGCTTCTCAACATAGAAGTGAGCTTGATGCTAGCAAAACTTTCGAAGAAAGTAAAGGTTGTTTTGTCTTCCTTTTTTTCTTCTTAATAGTTATTATCCACATGTATTGTACATATATCTTTATAAAGTCAACGTAAAAACTAAAAGAAAAAAAATGTGTATTTTGAAACATTTCGGTTTCTTAATGTGAACTTGGAGTACATTGGAATAAAAATTAGGAAACATTAAAAATTTTATCCTGTCACAAATATGAGAAAATAATAAGTTTTTGATTAATCAAAAATTATTGATCCCTAACGTGGAGTCTCGTGCTTTTATAATAGTGCAAATATAGATAGATAAAACATGAGTCCTGAATTAATTGTTGAGGTTATCACTTGATGCAGGAGCATTTCCAAAACAATGATCATGTATTCAAATCCTTCTTAGACATTTTGAACAAGTACAGGGTGCACAAGAACGTCAATGGAGTCTACCATGAGGTGATAAGCCAATTTTGATTTGGATACACAAATATTATTATATGATCTTCATGTTTTAATTTGTGACTTATCTTTTCTTTTCTTTTTATGCGTAGGTTGCCATACTTCTCAATGATCATAAAGATTTGCTTGATGAGTTCACTAAATTCTTGCCAAATTCTTCAAGCTAATTTCATGTTTAGGCAATATCTTCACGCTTAACCATCTACTTTAGTTCATTATAATATTATTCTCATGACTAAAAGTTTGCGAATTATAAAGCTGTACTTGATATTCTTAAAGAACTCGGGAGATTGGGTTGGTTGTTTGGAATTTTTCCTTCCATTTTTAATAAGTGGAGATTTAGTATTATATATTAGCCATGTCATTTCTAATCACCTCTCCCCAATATTTCTTCAACCTTTTCTTATAATATCTCGCACTTTCTCATTGGAGCATTTGTGCAACTCTTTCACACTTCGTATATCATTCACCACTTTCTCTATCGTATCAACTACGAAGATCACTCCCCACCTTGTATCGTATATCTTCATTTCTAGTTTTACCTCTCCTAGTATGCCCACATATCCATCTCAATATCCTCATCCCTACTCTCATCTTTTAGACATACGAGGTTTTGACCATCAATGCTTTGCTCCATAGTTGGTCTAATAACTACTAATAAAACTTAAGGTAAAGCCTGGTAACACATTCTTATCACACAAGACACTAGATATAAACATCTATTTTATTCATCCCACTTCAATACTAATTTATTATTCGAAGAAAAAATACTACTAAAAAGAACCACCTCTACTTTGTGAAATATTAGTAAACTCATAATTATCCCTAATATAACTTAGGTAATGTAGCATAATTCCACTCGGGTCACTAAAATTAAGGAGTTTATTTTTCCAAAATTCAAATATCTCGGTATCGTTTTTATTTTTTCATCAATATATTTCACTCTATATGAAAAAGAAGTCCGTGAGATGGTAGAGTATATGCACTCTTACCTACCTCGTAAAAATAGAGAAGATATTTTTAAAAGATACTCAGTTCAAGTAACGCACATCAAAGTCAATAGAAAAGAAAAATAAATTAAGAGGATATAACAAACAATAAGAAAATGATTACATAGCATTCAAAGAAATAAACAAGAATAATAGCCAAATAACGCTATAACCAAAGTGCAAGAAAAAATATGTACTAACATGAATCGAAGAACAAGAAACTACGAAAATAATGTTACAACTTCTCCGACCGAAAGAGAAACAAGTATAGTATACCAAGCTACCATCAAACCTAACTCTAATGAAAGTGAGCCAACGAGCAATTACCTACTAACTTTCTATCCTATCCGAATCTCCAAACCATTTTATATAAAGTCATGTCTCGATAAGCTGAACATGCTCATGTCCCATGCGATCAACTCTCCCTAATACTTTTTAGTCTACCTCTATCTCCCCATTACACCCTTACCCCTCACTTTCTAGGCCAACCTCTTGCACATCTCGCTGACAATTCCTCGATTTTGTTAGAAGTAATATTGTTTCAAAATGAAGCAAAATTACTTGTATGCAGTATTTTTACAATGAGGTGCATTATTTCAAATTTTAAATATCCAACACAATATATTAATGTTTTGTCCCATGTCACGTAAACTAATACCAGTACATAATATTTATGAGAAGAGGTTTGACCACAACATTTTTTGCCATTTTAGGTGGATTGCATTGACTATAAATTTATTATTTAAACAAAAATGCTATCAATATTTTTCCCTCTATGAAATATTAGTAAATCTCATAATAGTCATCTATTGTAACCTAAAGTAACATAAACTGAAATTTTTAAGTGAAAATTGAGTAGTATAACTTTAACATTCAAATATCTAACATCGTCTTATTATCTTATTGATATGACTTCATTACATCTAATCTTATAAATAAATAAAAATTCTTTCAAAACAATAGTCGATGGAAAAGCTCTTTTACTAATGTCTTAGTTTCAGAAGTAACATTATTTCGAAATGAAAAGACTTATTTGTATGCAATAATTTTACAATCGTAATTATATCATTTAAATTTAAATATATAATAATTTTAATAATTTGTCGAGTCGTGATAAACTTATACCAATACGGAATCTTGACGGTAAGAGAAGAGATCTGACCACGTAAATGTTTTTCCATTTTGAGATGGATTATATTGATCACTATAAATTTATAAACTTAACCAAAATACTAACAAAAAATCATTGGAATATTAGTAAATTGTATAATTATAATAAAATGCAACCTAGAGTAATATAATATGATCTAAAATAGTATAATTTCTGATCATGAAAATTGATAAGTAATTTCAAATTCAAAATATTCAACATTGTCTTAGTGTCAAGTCAAAGTGACTCCGTATATTTCAAATTTAAAAATATTTTTAATTTTTTTAATTTTTTTAACTTTTTATTTTTGTTTAAATAATATTTATTTTTTAATTAATACTATTTCGAGATAAAAACTTATATGTAATAAATTTACAATGGCAATTTCCTTGCATAAATCAAATATATATTTATTGATTACTCAAACACATTTGTTTGTATTGTGCTACTCGAAGAAAAAAGAGAAAGATCTTTGCCCAACTTGATATGCTAGTTCTTTTATCTATACTATATGTATTCAAGTAATTACGGTGATATAAGTTTACTGTGCAATAAATTATTTATGCATATAATGTATACTTTTTTTTAAATTATAGTTGTGTAAAATACTTATCTCTTATTTAACGCATTAGTGGGGCCATTTTTTTTGTGTCACATTGCATAATATTATAATAATTAATTGTTACTTGGTCGAATTCAAAAGAATTAGGTTTTTAGTATAAGTAATTTTTTTGTCGCCACTTTATGTTAATATAATTTTGTTAAAACTTCAATTTAAAATGAATAAAAAGAGAGATACTTTTTAGATCTCGAATAAAGAACAATTAATCATTCACTAAAAACTCTTCAATTAATGTCTGATTTTGGGAAGTAATATTGCTTCAAAGATGAAAAAACCTACTTGTAAGTAATAATTAATTTAGAGGAGCATAATTTCAAAATTTAAATATACAACATAGTATAAGTGTTTTTTCGCACGCACATAAATTAATACGAGTACATAATATTGATAAGAAGAGATCTGAAACAACAACATGTCTATTGTATTTCAGGAATGAGATATGAGGAGGGTGACATTTATGCAATCTTACTCTTATTTGTTGAGAAGGTAGAGTGATTGTTTATGATAGATCCTTGACTCAAATAAAAAAAAGTTAAAATTAAGTATGAAAAGGAAATACAATAGAGAAGAAAGTCATGCTAAGAATAATATCAAAGAGAGCATTAGCACCTACAAAATAGTCCAATAATAACCGAAGCAACAAATATAATAGTTAGTAATAAAATCGAAAGAAAAGCGGAGAGAGTAATAATAATAATAATAATATCTCGCACTTTCTCGTTGGAGCATTTGTGCAACTCCTTTCACACACTTCAGACATCATCTCACCCTCACCCCTCTCTATCGTATCAACTACTAAGACGCTCCCACCTTGTATCGTATATCTTCATTTCTAGTTTTACCTCTCCTAGTACGCCCCACATATCCATCTCAATATCCTCATCCCTACTCTCATCTTAGACATACGAGTTTTTGACCATCAATGCTCAAGCCCATAGCTGGGACTAATAACTACTTAATAAAACTTAAGGTAAAGTCTTCAACACATTCTTATCACACAAGACACTAGATATAAACATCTATTTTATTCATCCCACTTCAATACGAATTTATTATTCAGCAAAAATACTACTAAAAAGAACTAATTTCACTTTGTGAAATATTAGTAAACTCATAATTATCCTCTAATATAATTTAGGGTAATGTAGCATAAATCTAATTCTGGTCACCAAATTAAGGAGTTTATTTTTCCAAAATTCAAATATCTCGTATCGCTTTTATTTTTTCATCAATATATTTCACTCTATATGAAGTCCGAGATGGTAGAGTATATGCGTATTCATTTCACTGTAGTAAATAGAGGTAGCATATTTAAAGATACTAGCTTCAAGTAACGCACATCAAAGTCAATAGAAAGAAAAATAAATTAAGAGGATATAACAAACAATAAGAAAACATTGCATAGCATTCAAAGAAAATAAATGGTAACAATAGCCAAATAACGATATAACCAAAGTGCAAGAAAAAATATGTACTAACATGAATCGAAGAACAAGAAACTACTTAAAATAATGTTACAACTTCTCCGACCGAAAGAGAAACAAGTATAGTATACCAAGCTACCATCAAACCTAACTCTAATGAAAGTGAGCCAACGAAAGCAATTACCTACTAACTTTCTATCCTATCCGAACTCCTCCAAACCATTCTATATAAAAAGTCATGCAACTCGTAAGCTGAACATGCTTCATGTCCTATGTGATCAACTTCCCTAATACTTTTTAGTCTACCTCTATCTCCCATTACACCCCCACCCTCACTTCTCATAGCCAACCCTTGCACATCCTCACTTGACTTCTATGTCTCCTTTTCACATCTTCAAATTATCTCAGTCTCGCTTCACTCATCTTGTTTACAATGAAGATTACTCCTACTTTAATTTATCCCGCATACAATAATAATAACATATCACTCGTCTTCGTTTCGTAATACAAATATAGAAAACCAATCATTGTAAAATAAGCACTTTGATGAAGATTTATAGCATCATTCAAGTAAATACAGATTAAGATCGTAGAAACATGAGCTTGTGATATAGCTACACCCCACCTGCACCTAAGTAATGCAAGAACTATAAATAAAGGACCAACTCTTCTCAACAACTAAGAGATCCATTCGAGGAACATAGGATTAATGGAAGTACCGAGCCTCCGATAAACCATGTGCCCAAGAGGCGAGGACCTTTATAGCCATAATTCTTCCCTACTTCTACCTCCTTTCCAATAGTGACTATCATTTTAGAAGAAAGTCTTTCTTATTGATGTCGAACTTCATCTCGCCTTATAGCGATTAAAAGATATTCCCTTAGTCTTTGCCCATCTCTTCTTCCAGGAAACATTTTTGATAGCGCTCTTACCCGACTTTTCGTGATTTGTGGCCTAAGAGAATCAAAGAGATATTTAATAGTTTGGGTCGAGCATCTAATCTTATTAAGAGTTGTCCTTCGTACCTTATTCTCAATGGACAAAGAGCGTGGAAGTAAAGCACCGTGATAGATCCATGAGAAATCTTATTAGATTTTATTAGATATGGTATAATCAAATGGGACACCAAAAGAATTAACCATTCCACCTCAAGTCAATCAACAGTGCCGAGACTAGCACGGGTCTTTCTTTTAGGTCTTTCCTTACAAAGAAACTCTTCGACTAATTCTGGATTTGTTAGAAATAATATTGTTTCAAAATGAAGCAAAATTATTTGTATGCAGTATTTTTACAATGAGGTGCATTATTTCAAATTTTAAATATCCAACACAATATATTAATGTTTTGTCCCATGTCACGTAAACTAATACCAGTACATAATATTGATGAGAAGAGGTTTGACCACAACATTTTTTGCCATTTTAGGTGGATTGCATTGACTTTAACATTCAAATATCTAACATCGTCTTATTATCTTATTGACTATAAATTTAATATTTAACCAAAATGCTATCAATATTTTTCCCTCTATGAAATATTAGTAAATCTCATAATAGTCATCTATTGTAACCTAAAGTAACATAAACTGAAATTTTTATTGCGAAAATTGAGTAGTATAACTTTAACATTCAAATATCTAACATCGTCTTATTATCTTATTGATATAACTTCATTACATCTAATCTTATAAATAAATAAAAATTCTTTCAAAACAATAGTCGATGGAAAAGCCTTTACTAATTCTAGTTTTTAAGTAACATTATTCGAAAATGAAAAGACTTATTTGTATGCAATAATTTTACAATGAGAACATAATTACGAAATTTAAATATATAATGATTTTAATAATTTGTCATAGGTCACATAAACTTATACCAATACGGAATCTTGGGCGAAAAAGAAGAGATCTGACCACGTAAATGTTTTTCCATTTTGAGATGGATTATATTGACGCATCATAAATTTATAACTTAAAACATTAAAAAAAGAAAAAATTAAAAAAACAAAAAAAACATTTGAGATAGTCAGTTATATGAAATTGGAAATTAAATTATGATTGAAATAAAAAGTGATAGAAAAAATATATTAAATTTGAATTTAATTTTAAAATTCAAAATATTCAACATTGTTAGTGTCAAGTCAAAGTGACTCCGCATATTTCAAATTTGTAAAAATATATTGTAAATCATCGTATAAATAGTGCTTTTTAAATAATATTTTTTTTTTTAAATTAATACTATTTGATATGAAAACTTATATGTAATAAATTTCAGATGGCAATTTCCTTGCATAAATCAAATATATTTATTGATTACTCAAACACATTTGTTTGTATTGTGCTACTCGGAAGAAAAAGAGAAAGATCTTTGCCCAACTTAATATGCGTTCTTTTATCTATACTATATGTATTCAAGTAGTTACGGTGATATAAGTTTACTGTGCAATAAATTATTTATGCATATATGTATTTTTTTTTAATTATAGTTGTGTGTAAAATATTTATCTCTTATTTAACGCATTAGTGGGGCCAATTTTTTTTGTGTCACATTGCATAATATTATAATAATTAATTGTTACTTAAAAAAGAAAATTAAAGCAATTAAAACTCAATTAAAAATACCCATAAAAATATTTATGATAATTAAATTTTTAAAATTCAAATTTTAAAATGAATAAAAAGAGAGATACTTTTTAGATTCGAATAAAGAACAATTAATCATTCAGCGAAAAACTCTTCAATTAATGTCTGATTTTGGGAAGTAACATTGCTTCAAAGATGAAAAAACCTACTTGTAAGTAATAATTAATTTAGAGGATCATACTCAAATTTTAAATATACAATATAGTATAAGTGTTTTTCACAAGCGCATAAACTAATACGGTAGAGTATATAATATTGACAAGAAGAGATTTGAACAACAACATGCCTATTGTATTTCAAAGAATGAGATATGAGGAGGGTGACATTTATGCAATCTTACTCTTATTTGTTGAGAAGGTAGAGTGATTGTTTATGATAGACCCTTGACTCAAATAAAAAATTAAAATTAAGTATGAATAAGAAAAATACAATAGAGAAGAAAGTCATGCTAAGAATAATATCAAAGAGAGCATTAGCACCTACAAAATAGTCCAATAATCAAGCAACAAATATACACTAGTAATAAAATCAAAGAAAGCAGAGAGTAATAATAATAATAATAATAATAATAATAATAATAATAATAATCACATTAAGAAAACTAGATAAACGTACGACTACCTACTAATCTTCTATTCTAATCCTCGATCATCAAATCCTCTTATCTAGGTTCATACCTGCAAAACCGCAAGTGTATCATGTCCTTTGGATTACCTTGTCTAAAGTCTCACCTTTTAATTACTGGAGCATATGTGCATCTTTTCTTCATGTCTCAACCATTTCAGCCTCACCTCCTCATCTTGTTCACTATAGAGGTCACTCCCATTTTATCCCTTCGAATATCATTCCTAATTCTATCTTTCCTAGTATATCTACACATCCATCTCAATATATCCCCATTTTCGCTATTTCTCATCTTTGAATGTGCAAGATTTTTTGTCGGATCAATACTTTACTTTATAGCTAGCTCCGATAATCACTTTATAAACTCATTCTAAAAGTCTAAAATGGTACATCCTTATGATACAAGACATCCGATACAAACTTCTATTTTATCTCGCTCGCCCAATACGAAATTTATTATTCAACAAAAAATAGTATAAAAAAAAAGTAATTAATCTTGTGTGAAATATTAGTGTCCTTCCTTTAATATAACCTAATTCTTGATCACAAAAGTTTGGGAGTATATTTTCAAAATTCAAATTTCTAATGTCATTTTATTTTCGTCAATATAACTCCATTACATCTCAAATTACTAATAAACTTAAAGATAAATTCTTATAAGTATAAATAGAGAAAATCAATCATTGTGAAAAACATTCTCAAATAATTCCTGATTTCTTAGAAGTAATATTATTTCACAATGAATCAAAAATTATTCTATGCGGTAATTTTACAATCAAAGTGCATTATTTTAAATTTAAATGTGCAACATAATATTAGTATTTTATCGCATGTACAACAAATGAATATCGCACATAATATTGATGATAGGAGGTTTGACTAAATTTTTTGGCCATTTTTTAGGTGGATTGGATTGACTAAAATTTATTATTTAACCAAAATACTATAATAATTTTAAAAAATTATTTTTACTCTATGATATATTAGTAAATCTCATAATTGTAAGTTTATAATTTCAAAATTCAAATATCTAACATCGTTTTATTATTTTGTCCATAAAACTTCTGAATACATCTAATTTTACAAATAAATAGATAGAATTTATTTTAAAATATAAATAAAGAACGATCGATTGCCAACAATGGAAAACCCTTTCCCCGATTTCTTAAAAGTAATATCGTTTCAAATGAAAACTTACTATATAATAATTTTATAATGAAAAATATAATTTCAAAATTTAAAAGAAAAAATTGAGTTTTTTTAATTTTTTATTTTTGAAATATTCACAAGTTCAACAGGGAGAAATGCTTACTTATTATATTTTATGACAGGTCATATAAACATATCAATACGTAATATAGAAAAAAAGAGATCTGGCCATGTAAATTTCTTTCCATCTTGAGATGGATTTACTTTGACCACAAATTTACAACTTAACCAAAAATACTAACAAAATATCAACTGCTCTTTTTTGGAATATTAGTTAATCTTATAATAATCATAATCAAATGTAACCTAGAGCAATATAATATGTCTAAAATAGTTAATTCCTGATCATGTAAATTGATAAGTATTATTTTTAAATTCAAAATATTCAATAATATCTTAGTGCCTAGTCAGCATGACGTCAGTATATCTCAAATTTGTAAAGATATATATTAAAAAAAAATATTTTTATATAT
>JACEIK010015906.1:0-17127 GCA_018107945.1 Datura stramonium | reverse complement strand
CAGGAACCTGAGATAGAGCTAGCCAGGCACCAGATGTGCCTAGGCCCACCAGTTAGTAGTCCAGGTCCTTCTAGGGCACTAGGTGCCAGTCATACCCCCATGGCGGGGCGTGACAGGTTATTTGTGTATTGTGATGCCTCCAGAGTTGGACTTCGTTGTGTTTTGATGTATTGGGGCAAAGTGATAGCCTATGCCTCCAGACAGCTCAAAGTCCATGAGAACAATTATCCAACTCATGACTTGGAGTTGGCAGTCAATGGTGATATTCGTGTTTAAAATATGGAGAAACTAATTGGACGGGGCTCATATGGATGTGTTAAAAGATCACAAGAGCCTTCAGTATGTGTTCAGCCAGAAGGACTTAAACCTGCATTAGAGATGGAGGTTGGAACTGCTAAAGGATTATGACATGACTGTGCTGTACCACCTGGGTAAGGCCAAGGTGGTGGCCGACGCCCTAAGCAGGTAATCTATGGGAAGTGTAGCTTATTGAGGAAGGCAAGAGGGAGCTAGTTAAAGAAGTTCACACGCTATCCCAGTTAGGGGTGCAATTTGTGGATTCAGCTGAAGGTGGCGTCGTAATGCAAAGCGGGTCGGATTCATCCTTGGTAGTAGAAGTTAAGTCCAGACAAGATGAAGATCCAGTTCTACTTAAACTTAAAGAAGTAGTCCTCAAAAAGGACGTTGAGACTTTCTCCCAAGGGGGATATGGGGTGCTTCGTTACCAGGGCAGGTTATGTGTATCGGATGTGGGTGAGTTGAGGCAACAAATACTGGCTGAGGCACATAGCCCGAGATACACCATTCACCCCGGTGCTACCAAAATGTACCGCGATTTGCGGGATATTTACTGGTGTAATGGCATGAAAAGAGACATTGTTGAATTTGTAGCGAAGTGCCCGAACTGCCAACAAATCAAGGTAGAACACCAGAGACCAGGAGGTATAACCCAGGATATCAGCATGCCCACATGGAAGTGGGAAGAATTAAACATGGAATTCATTATGGGTCTACCTCGGACTCGTCGGCAGCATGACTTAATCTGGCTAGTAGTAGACTAAATGACTAAGTCATCTCACTTCCTCCCAGTCAAAACCACAGATACAGCTGAGGACTATGCTAGACTTTATATCCGAGAGCTAATTAGACTTCATTGGGTGCCCGTATCCATCATTTAAGACAAAGGTACACAGTTCACCTCTCACTTCTGGAAGTCCTTTCAAAAGGGACTTGGTAATTAGGTCAAGCTCAGCACAACTTTTCACTCACAGTTAGATGGGAAAGCTGAGCAGACTATTTATACCCTAGAAGATATGCTAAGAGCGTGTGCGATTGATTTTAAAGGCAGTTGGGACAACCATCTTCCTCTTATCAAGTTTTGATACAACAACAGTTATCACTCTAGTATTCAGATGGCCTCGTTCGAGGCATTATATGGTAGGAGGTGCAAATCTCCTATAGGGTGGTTTGAGATTGGAGAAGCTACCCTGATAGGGCCAGAATCAGTTCATGAGGCAATGCAAAAAGTTTAACTAATTCGGGAAAGATTGAAAATAGTTAAGAGCGGTCAGAAATATTATGCAGATGTGCGGAGAAGAGAGTTGAAGTTTTCAGTTAATGACTGGGTATACTTGAAAATGTCGCCCATGAAAGGGGTGATGAGGTTTGTAAAGAAGGGAAAGCTCAGTCCATGGTATGTGGGACCTTATAGATTTTTGAGGCATATCGGCAATGTAGCCTATGAACTAGAGTTACCTTCGGAACTAGCAGTCATGCACCTAGTTTTCCATGTTTCACTTTTGAAGAAGTTCATCGGAGATCCAACCTCAGTTGTTCCATTGGACAGTGTAGGAATAAAAAATAGTCTCTCATATGAGGAAGTACTAGTTGAGATCCTTGACCGTCAGGTATGTAAGTTGAGGAACAAGGAAATAGCTTCTGTCAAAGTCTTATGGAGAAATCAGCAGATTGAGGGAGCTACGTGGGAGGCCGAAGCTGATACAATGGCCAAATACCCGGACTTATTCCCTACCGACTCCAGCACAGCTTGAGACATTAGTTTTGACCCTAGAACTCAATTTAGTTCTCATAACTCAATTAAGTTGTTCAAGTCGCTTTTCTGTTTGTGAATGTATGCGTGAAAAGTAAATTCAGTTTAGTTATGTATTTTGAATCGTACGTAGTCATTCCGGAAGTTTGGGAGTTAAATGAGCAGTATTTGGAAACTTTGATTGCTATTTTTTTGGTTCTTGTGTGTTTCTAACATTCGAGGTCGAATTTTTACAAGGGGGAGATATTTAATTCCCCATAAATTTAAAATATAACTCCAGGAATTAAATTAGGAAATTTTGAGAAAAGCTTAAGAATTATATCAGGATGACCCACCTGACGAGCCGTCATGAGACCAAATGACTCATTAGGTCGGTTGTGGGAAGGAGGAAGGAAAGTGTCAGCAGTGTTCCCAACGGTCGATCTTATGAGTCGTTGTCAGCCCAAACGACTTGTTGGGTCACTCGTTATCAGACAGGGATCCAGAAACACGAGAAGTTGGCAGTGTTCTTGAGGGGTGGTCACCACGAGTCATTGTCAGTGGGAACGTCTCGTTGAGTGACCCGTTACCAGCCTTGTATTATTTTCTTAGGGGGTGAGACAGTGTGGTCGACGACTGGTGACCACGAGTCGTGTTTAGTGACCACGACCCGTTAAGTCACTTGTGGTCACCCACTGGAGATTTCAGGCAGTGTACCTGACGCGCATGACCACGAGTCATTTTAAGACGCCACGACTCGTTAGGTCACCCGTTAGGGACACCTGATAGTTTTTCCCAGTGAATTTCTATGGGCTATTTAGTATTTTCCTACCTTTCCAAGCTTTAAACTACATCATTTTAGCATCAGTTCCAGATGTTTTAGTGGGGGTAATGGGTTCTTTTCCTCATTCCCCACTCAAACTTCCCAGAAACAGAATGTAGATTCTCCTCTCAGTGCATTTCAGAGCAACAACTAGGGCAGACTTTCCTTCTTAATTCCTCAGGGAAATTCTTTGCGTTTTTCACCAGGTATGTGGGAATTAAACAAGGGAATCGGTCTTCCCTTGTGTCACCCAAAACCCTCAACTAGTTCTCTGTCAGTTTTAGCCCTGAGTTTTCAAATACATGTAAATCGCATGTTATATTTCGTTAATTTCCCATAGAATGATATCCTCCTTGCTATTGATATGATTCCCATTAGTTTTTACATAAATTATCGAGTTTCTTGAAATAGTGAATTTAAGCCCTAACATTCGAGTAATGGATTTGCTTATTAAATTTCATATAGTGAGTGAAGAATTTTTAGGTTTAATTTACTAGAAATTCTTACTATATATTTGTTGAGCAATTACTTCACCAATAAGAACGATTATAGCCTTGTTGGATGATATTTCTTTAATTCGTTAATTGTTTCCATATTATGAAATTCCCGTACTATTGGGATAAGTTTAGTTCTATATTAGCTGCTAGTAGTTTAGACCAATTAGAATGTAGAGTCTCTTCAGAATCTTTCAGAAAATTGTCAATTGATAAGTTTGACTTCAGTCTTATTTTGAGGTATCAGTGGTGCCTCTCAGTTATCAGAATCTGACTCAGATTATAGTTATTTGGTCCATTAGGCGGCCTTGAAATTCTAGTTATATAGCTCTGACCAGCCCCAGGACCCAAGTTCAGTTACAACTTGTTCTTGAATGGTTATGACTCTTCCAGATAAGCAGCTCTGACCAGTCAAGAACCCATTTTCAAAAATCTTGTCCATTAAGACTCTCAGGGTACATGCAGTTATACGTTCTTGACTTGTCTTGGACTCCACTTTCGAGCTATCAGCTTAGTAGCTCAGTGTAGGTTTTTCAGTGGGAGTAGAACTTAGCATTGAGCGGGCCAGTGTTCCAGCACACCCAGGTTACCAGAACTACGTCGCCAGCGTAGGTTACAAATTATTGGCATGATTGAACCTAGACTTTTGTGATCACCCAGTTCATGCCTTTATACCGTGGCAAGGTATATTGGGTCCTACCAGTGGGGTGTATACATCTGACTCCACGTCTATCTTACGTGATTATATGTCGGTTATAGACTCTTCCACTAGTTAGTCTAGTCCAGTTTCAAAATAAGCAGCTCCGTTCAATCCAGTATCTCAGATTTTAGTGTTTCAGACTTAGGCCATGTCCTTAACCATCAGACAACATCATCTTGACCATTTCAAATTATATCAGTGGTTAAGTTCAGCTTACCTGTTTGTCATTGCATGCCATTTCAGTTCAGACATTATACTCAGTTGTGTTTCTCCCACTTACTCAGTACATTCAAAGTACTGACGCATACTTTTATGTTGTATCGTTTCATGATACAACTGCAGGTTCTCAGACTCAGCACCGTTAGTTGCAACTGATAAGATTCTCCACCGCAGCTGTAAAGTGTGAGTCCTCATCATCTGAGGACATGATTTCTTCCTTTCAGTCATTTATTAGTTTTCATTAGACTTTGAGTTAGCTGGGATCTTGTCCCAGCAACTCCTCAGTTAGATGACTTTCAGACAGATATGATTTTCAAATTTTTCAGTACTATTCAAGTATTTTGAACTTTATGTTCTTAGACATGTTTTTCAAAAATGCATTATGCTATTACTTTAAAGTTCCGCTGTGCATGTTTACTCAGAATGCTAGTGAATAATAGACCAAGAGTTTACTTGGGGTCACTTGTGGCTTCAAGTATAGTTTTGAGTCCAGGGTGTAGACTCGGGGCCCTATTAAATTACTATACTGAATTAAGGTCTCGTGAGCACTTTCAACTAACCTTTATCAATAATTTCAAATTAACTTTACTGCACCATAACTCAAGGTATTCAATAAAAACTAATTTCAAGGCTTTGTTGTTCTTCTCTTTTCATTATCTCTACTTCTCAAGATTCAAGCAAGAAGAGAATACAGGCTAATCCTAATGTTGCACACTATTAAGAAAAAAGTAATATTAAAAAAAGAATAATACAAGTATCCATATATGTTTTAAATCACTTTGTATTAACCCTAGTATGTTGTTCCATCATGGTTCCCACAATCCTTGTTGTGGAGGTTTTAGCTACTCATTATTGCAAACGAGATATTAGAAATCATGAATGAAATCATAATACATAAATTACAGTTATGAAGGATAAAACCGATGAATCAATTGCATAATAATCCTTGAAAATCAAGAGCACAATGATGAGAACTTGTGTTTCGTTCGTGTACTTTGTTCTCCAACAAGTGTTGGTATACTTAGAAACAACAATACAATCAAAAGTGTTAGATTTTTTTAATAAATAATAAAAGGAAAGTATTTATACAATTAATGAAATCCTTTCCAAAATTAACAGGGATTCTACCACTGGGATGACCTACGAGTTGGAGCATGTTGCTGTGAGTCGTGGTTTACACTTGTGGTATGGTTCTGCAACTTCTGAATATCTTAACTATAGGAGGATGGTATGACTCATACATTGTCACTATCAGTCACTGGTGTCAGTCATGGTCTAGACTTCTGAATATGGCATCTCTGATGATTCTCCTATAGGTCTTTCATATGACTCGTACCATGCTAGTGTGACCCGTGCAATCAATTCATTCCCTGAGGATAACTAGCATCTAATCCTTTGAGTCTCACCATAAGTTTCTCAATATGACTCATAGAATGGTTTCATGACTGGCTGAATATGCTTGTCATGCAATTTCTTTGTGCAACTCCTTGTATAACTTAGCAATATCATAAGTATTTATACAAAACTCATCAAGCTCGCGAAGCTGTAACAGTTGTTTCTCCTTAGCAGACTTTATATCCATATTCAATTTCTGGATTGTCCAGTACACTCAATGTTCTAGTTCAATAGGCAGATGACCTATTTTACCAAATATAACCTATAGAGGCAAAGTGCCAATAGGAGTTTTATAAGCATTAGCTAGCTTGTTTTCTGTAGGCCCAAAGAGTATTAGCTAGCTTCTTTGACTAGTCCTTCCAGTTAATGCTCATTGTCTTTTCTGGAATTCTCTTGATGTTCTGCTTAGAAACCTCCACCTGTCCACTAGTCTCTGAGTGATAAGTTATAGCCCATTTGTGCTTCACATTATACTTTTCTAGCAGATTATTAATGATCCTGTTACTAAATTTTGTACTTTCATCACTAACAATGGCTCGAGGAGTTTTAAAAGGGGTGACTATGTTCTTCTTCAAATATCTAGCTACTAAGTTATCATCATTCATATGCAATGGCATAGCCTCCACTTTCTCCAATACATAATCAACTACTACTAGAATGTATCGGTTACCACTGGATGGAATGAATGGACCCATGAAGTCTATGCTCCAACAATCAAATAATTAGATTTTCACAATGCCCTTCATAGGCATCTCATATATCATTGAGATGTTACCTATTCTCTGGTAGCTATCACATGATTTCACAAAAGTGTGTGCATCATTGAACAGGGTTGGACAATAAACCAAGATCGGAGAACCTTAGCTACTATCCTATGCCACTATTATATCCCCCATAAGGGGAATAATGACAACTCTCCAATATCTACTTTACCTCTCCTTCAAGAATACGCCTTCTAGTAAGTTGATCTGGTTCCAACTTGTATAAGTAGGGCTTGTCCCAGAAATAAAATCTACTATCATAATGAAGCCTCTTCTTTCTTCTTGCTTAGCATTCAGAGGATATACTTCACTTACCAAAAAGTTTACTATGTTTGCATACCATGGAAAGTTAGGTATATCCACAACAATAGCTATTTATCAAGAAATGTCTCTAAAATCTCACCGTCATTATCAACATTCTTTCTATCTTATAGTTTAGATAGGTGATCTACCACCGGATTATCTATTCCCTTTATCTCGATGTCAAATTTCTAAAGTAATAAGATCGACCAAAGAATCGTTGGCTTAGCATCCTTCTTAGAAAATAATACTGAATTATTCTATGGTCAATGTACATAATAACCTTGGTGCTGACCAAGTAAGCCCGAATTTTGTCAAAGGTATAAACCACTGCCAATAACTTCTTTTTCGTGATTGTATATTTTTCTATGCTGGATCTAGTTTCATACTTCTATTGTAGATAGGATACAATCTCTTTCCTCTGTTCTAAACCAATACAGACCCATTGGAAAAATTGTTGGCATCATACATCACTATAAAAAGTAATGACCAGTCAAGTGCATTTATTATCTGTGTTGTCACTAATTTCTCCTTCAGATCATTTAACACCTTCAAATAATTGGTGTCAAACAAAAATTTCACATCCTTTTTAGAAACATACACATGGGACTAGAAATTTTTAAAAAGTCCTTTATGAATCGCCTATAAAACCAGCATGCCCTAGAAGATTGGGCACCCCATTCACAAACACCAGTAGTGATAGTTTCACTATTGCTTCTATCATTGCTCGATCAACCTCGATACCTATTTTGGAGATCTTATATCCCAAAACTATGCATTCACATACCATAAAATGACCCTTTTCCTAGTTCAACAAAAGATTTATTTTCTCACATTGAGCTAGTACGTCATCCAAATGCATCAAACGCTCATTGAAAGAGCATCACATATCGAGAAATCATGCATGAACACCTTAATAAAACTTTACACTATATCTGTGAAAATGGCCATAATACACCTTTGAAATATGCCTGGAGCATTACATAAGCCAAACGGTATCCTTCTGAAAGAAAAGGTGTCATATGGATATGTAAATGTCTCCTTTTTTTACCTCCTGGCTACCATTATCTGATTGTACCTAGAATACCCATCATGAAAACAGTAGTAGTCATGCCTTACTAATCAATCTAACATTTGATCCATGAACTATATTGTGAAATGATCCTTCCTACTTACTGTGTTCAACATGCGATAGCCAATACAAAACAACCACCTTATGGTAGTCCTTTAGGGTACCAATTCATCTCTATCGTATCTTCATAGTCATCCTCACTTTTTTAGGACACAATGAACTGGGCTTACCCCGTGATAGTCAAAAATAGGGTAGATAACACTACCATCAAGCCACTTGATTACCTCCCTCTTTACCACTTCCTTCATAATGGGGTTGAAACTCTGTTGGTGCACTACACTTGGTATTGCACCCTCTTCCAACTGAATCTCATGCACACAAAATGAGCTTCTGATGCCTATAATATCCTCTATAGTCCAGCCAATTACACTTATTTTCTCTATTAATACCTTTAACAATCTCTCAACCTACATATCAGATAATAAAAACGATAGCATTTCAGGTAGTGTGTTATCACTATGATAATATGCATACTGCAAGTGTGAAGGTAAGGGTTTGAGATCAAGAATTGGAGTCTTCTAAATGGAAGGTTTTGTCTTTTCTCATGCAAGATGAACATAAATCATGAATCAACTAAGCCCTATCGGGGATTTTCTTAAAGAGGAACCTCATGTAAATACCATTGAATAAGGTTTGAAGGTTGGTCAAGTTTCTGAACTATTGCATCTCGCCCTATGTAGGCACAGATGGTGTCTAAGATACTTAGACACTCTGTGCTCTCTTCATTGTTGAGTTGTTCCTTGTCGAGGACCACTGCCCTTTCAATAGGATCCTTATGTGTTAGAAATTTCTACAATGTGGCATCAGATATCTAAGGTTCTACCACTGTAATTGCTTTCAGCTCTCCATAATGTTTTAATAGTAGATTCCACGAACATGCCAAACACTACTTCTTCACCATCAACTATCATAGATAATTTCCTAAATATACCCTTACCAAAGCGTTTACAGTGTCCAAAAATCCTCTGACTTAAATAATGTGCACTTCTTTATCATCTTCATAATCAAGAATGATAAATGGCCCCAATTTTATAATGGATTTTCTCAGAAATGTTGTCAAGGTATGTCAAAGATATATCTGCCAGCTGTAGAGTTACAGTTGTTGGCACGGTTTGCCTAAACCCAAGGTTTAAACAATGAGGTAGGCATGAGATTTATACTCGCAACTAGATCACATAATGCCAGACCTACATAACAATCTCCAATAATTATAAAAATTATGGAACACTTGGTGTCCTTCAGTTTTGGTGGTATGTTGTTCCTCACTTTTGAGATATATTCTTCAATGAGCATCATAAATTCAAATTAAGTCAGACACCTCTTGTTAGACATAATATCCTTAAAATATTTGGATTATTTTAGGACATCCTAAAATAGCTCTACTAATGGTATGTTCACATGTACATACTTCAATATCACCAGAAAATCCTTACATGCTCAGACTGCCTTTTGTTTTTGGAATCATTATGAACAAGAAAGTGGTGGTTTTGACTCCACAACTATCTATTGCTCACTGCTCAGCTAAACAGTCTTCTTCTTCGGCTCAATGATATGCTCGAGCCCAAGTACGGTATCTGATTTCTTTTCTTTTTGCATCACATCTCCCGACTCTATTCGACTTTTCAAGTAGATTTCACTAACATTCTCCTTAGGATTCTTCCCTATATTACTGGTAATTCTCCCTTATATTTGATTGTATATTATACTTCCATTTGACCCATTTGACGTCAAGCTTATGGATAAATTTATGCATCTCATTAATAATCTGGGCCTGTTGACCCATCCACTATTTCATCATTTCCTCCAATGAGTTATTTTGCTGCTCACCCTGATTACACTGAAAATTACTCTGTGGCCTTATAAAAATTCTGGTTTCCACCCTATGGAGGATTGTTTATATTCTTGTAACCCCCGTTGTAGTTATTACCATGGTATCCCCTATTTACAATTTTGTTGTCCCATAAAATATTTGGATTAAGGATTTTGAGGACACCTTGAATAATCATGATTCTCTCTGCAAGCTTCCAATATCAGTTTTGGTGTCAGTACTTGTTTAACCTTCCGCCGTTTACGTACATTTGGTGCACTTACCAACTTGTTGATTGCATTTACCAATTGGCTTATTTAGAGTCGTAAGGAAGCTACATCATTAACCCCTAATTTCTATGAACCTTCTATGTCACAAATCCCCTAATGTACTCTTGATAATCTAGTTTTCCTAAAGACATTAAATTCAATAAGGACTCGATATTATCATGACTCTATCCCTATGCTATTTTATCAAAGATTATCTTTTATTCAGGCTTCAACCCTTCTATGAAACTGTGGCAAATTATCTCCTTAGGCTACATGTGATGCAATAAATCTCACAAATAACCCTTGTATCTTTCCCATGCTTGAGCAAGGGACACTCCGTCCGTTTGAATCAAACTAGATATTTTACCTCTTAGCTCCCTTGTTCTACTGAATGAAAGCAATATGTTTATGAATTTCCCTTAGAGGGCCTCCCATGTAGTGAAGAATCCTGGTTGTTCATTTTGAGGCTACTATTTATATTCCCCAATAAGTGAGAAGGGAAAAATAGTGAGTTTCTGTCATAACCTGAGCGTGAACCCCGGACCGTGACACGGGACCTGGAACCACAAATGTCTACAAGCTAACCCATTGCACAAACATAGCATATCCTTGAGCATAAATTAAGCGAAAAGAAATCATTAACATAACATAATAGGAAGATTGAATATCATAAAGCATAAATTGGACTACAAGTAACAACGTGATGTGCCGTGATTTTACGGCACTTTTGATGCTGAAAACCAAGGTACTATGCACATTCCGGGTATGTTTATATAGGTATGATGTGTTTTGTGTTTAATGTTGCAGGAAAACAGGTTCGAAAGTGAAATTGGCAAATTAATGCTTAAAACAACTGAATGGGTGACTGCCAGGAACTTCACCAGTCGTTGGCACTTAAAAAGTCTTGTTACTGAAGTCATGGGCAAAGGTTGACTTTTGAAGATGCAAGTCCAGTGTACCTGACGAGTTGAGGTAACGACTCGTTACATCTGGTAACAAGACGTGAATCCAGTCTTGAAGACTGGGAAAGGAATTATTGAAGAATTAGCCAGTGAAGTTGACGGATGACGTAACGAGTCGTTGTTTGACATAACGACTCATTGGGAGACCACTGGATCCACTCATAGGGTGCACTGGATATTTGAGAAGGTTGGACCACGAGAGGCCTAACAACATGTTCCCAGGCACAATGAGTCATTAGGTGACCCATTGCCACAACTGGGTTCAATGCTGAGGACGATTTATTTTAGCAAGGCACAGCTCGTCAAAGGTCCTAATGAATCGTCATAGAACCTGTGACCACTGATGACCTGGTTTTCAGTTTTAACTAGGAAAAGGTTTTCTTGGAACTATAAATACACTGTTTAGGTTTATTTTAAGGTTACACAGTTAGACAGTTTATTATTACTACATTTAACATACATTTTGGTGTTGTACGATTATTCTTGGTTCAAGAAAAAAAGTGTGCAATTTTATTCTTGAATTTTAGGATCAAAAAGCTACATTGGAATTTATTCATCCAGTTTGGAGTTTTATTAAATTTATTTGGTTTTCTTCTACAATAATTTGTAAGTTGCAATTATGATTTATGCAATATTTTGTGATTGCAATTATTCAAACATGATTAGCGAAACCCATAACTAGTGTTGTGGGAACCAAGATGAATTAACACAAATAGGTGAAATACTTAGTGATTCTTGAATTGGGTTTAATGCATGTATTGTTTTTCTCTTCGTTTTAATTGATACTTGACGGTTGCAAACGTTAGGACTTGCCTTATTCTTACTTACCGGACCAAGGAGGTACTTAATAGGAAATGGGATTAACAACGGAGATTTGAGCCTATCAACCCTCATCTAATAGCTTGAACTTTTTTGGCGATAGCTAATCTTTTATTAAGGGTAAGGGTTAATTAAGCATACACCCATATACAGACGAAGTTGTGTGGTGATAATCATCTAGATAGGGGACAAACCATTTAGATGAACCTAACTTACCAATATTCCATGTTAAACATCGGAATAGATCACTACTGTAGAAGCCTTGTGGTTATGAAGCCTTGGGGAACACAATCCTAGTTAAGTCGTTAATTGAATACAAACTGAATTTGACTTAAGCATTTAGTAGTTTTTACTCATATTTAGTAGTTTATTTCTTTTCCCCTTAGGAAATAAGTAACTCAATAGTAATAGTTATTCGCATTAACTCAAGTTCGTTCCATATTTCCTGTGGGATCAACCCCAACCTTTATTGGGTTATATATTTGACATCGACCGCTTTATATCACAATTGCGAGGTGTAATTTGGGTGACATCATAACGCTAAATCATCAAATACATAGTTTTCTGAAAAGCCTCTAGTCATAGATGAGCTGATAGGACAACACCCCCAACTACCTCTACCGAAATACGAAAAATGAAAGACATAAAAGAAATAGCATATGACAAAAATGAAGTCCTCGGATCATGAGGACTCACCCAAGCTAGGGCTGGAATGGACTGATGCTGGAACGAAGCTAATGTCTGGGTTGAGACTGATCACCCGAGCCTATATCATAAGATGATATAGCATTGAAGTATATGACCAGTAGTTTGAATGTATAGGGTATGTAAGGTATGTAAAACATGAGAGTACGGACAAAATGATAAAATCATAGTTTTGAGGTAGTCATACAAGTGAAATATTCATCACAACATGAAACATAATGACCCATGGTTTTGAAAGTAAATCATATGGTTTAACATGTTCGAAATCATAAGTGGAAGCTCATAGACTGATCAAAGGGTCAATCATACTGTAAAACATGATATCATAAATCCTAAACATGAATATCTTAAAACATGAGGTACGGTGGGAGATTCACCATAACCGACACCATCATAAATGAGCACATGATGCCTAACTATCTTGCTCAAGATTGCAGAGCCGTCCTAGGCCTTGCCAGGGCAAAGTATGATTATGGTGTGATATAACTCGTGAACCCCTTCGGTATTAGGAAACACTATCTGTTAAGGACCTAAATGTGAATATATACCTACGATGGCATATAGTTCGGACACCTGGGTGCGCTGAACCTTGGCCTACTCGGTGCTAGACACTACTCCCAAGATATGCATATTGCTCAAAGTCATAATCATGAAACATACTTGATTTTACATGAGGTAGTTCGAAAATATGAAAATCATAATCATACTTGTCATACATGAACTAGCCATGAAAATGATGCCACTGAGATGGCCATGATACATAAGCTTGAGATTCATGAAATCATACATAATTGAGTAAAATCATCATAACTTGAAAATCATAGATCCATAAGAGATAAATGTAGAAAACATGCATTCATAATCATAAATCATGGATTGAAACATAATAGAATAGAATTCATAGATAATCATGAGAGTTTACATCAAAATTGGGTCTGACCCAAGAATTTCATAAAATCATAGTTAGAGACTTGAATTCATGAGATTGAATTGATATTGGCATGAGGGTAGAAGAAATCTCCCAATCATGACCATACATACCTAGGCTTGATGAATTTTTAACTTGATTTGGAGACCCAAGGAAAATTGAGAAGAACGTGATGAAGAACCTTAGACTTACCTTGAGAGTATTTGATCTTCAACATAGGGTGTTAGGAATAGAATGAGGGTTAGAAATACATAAAACCCATTGATATACCCTCTTAGGAGAATAAAACAACGTAGCTTAGGAGTTAAGTACATAAAAAGTATGAAAATACCCTTAATGACTCGGCTAGGAAATTGACTCCACTAGACTTAACATGTGATCGAACGACTTGTTAGGGTACTTGATAAGTTGTCAAGTACCACTCGTTACCATTGGCAAAAAGCTCCATTTTTTAATCTTTTCTTGATAACTCCACTTAACGATTCGTCATGACACATAATGAATCACTAAACCAGTATCAGAACTTTCTGAAACTAAAAATTTCTAAAACTCCTAACGCCTTGTGGATCACGTCACGAGTTGTTAGGTTACTTGATGAATCACCTAATGATTCGTTCTATGATCTGGTGCAGATTTTTCTTTTTTCTCCATTTCATTCCTCAAGGCTGATCATAGGGACTTTTAGGGTGTTACATTATCTCCCCCGTGGGAATATTGATCCTCGACTGTAAATTAAGCTGACTGGAAGAATAGGGAAGGAGCTGCAATTCCAAATCATAAATGCTACAACTGAAAGTGACGGAGTAACTGACTCAAAACTGAGATACATGACTGAGCTGAATTCATAAAACATACATGTATGCTAAGACAAGAAAAGTATTGAGAGACATGCTCTTCACATGAAACTGAATAGAGTACTAAGGAGAAAGATAATAGCTCATGCTAGAACTAAGGCATAAAGGAAAAGATGCGGGTATCTAGTTATCATATCTTCTTTGACATCCCACCTAGCTCCTTCAACTAACTAATATCTCCACAAAACCTTCACCGAAACTACCTCCTTATTCCTCATCATCCAAACCTAATGATCCAGGATCTCTATTGGAACCTCCTCATATGTAAGAGTATCCTTCAAACCAATGCTCTCTACTAGAACAGCTAGAGCTAGATCACCAAAGCACATTTTCAACAAGGTTACATAGAAAATTGGATGCATCGAAGCTAGATCCAATGGTAGCTCCAACTCATAAGCCAATTTTCTAACTCACTTCAATATCCTAAAAGGACAAACATATTGAGGACAAACCTTTCCCTTCTTTCTTAACCTCATAACTCCCTTTATGGAAAACACCTTCAAAAATACCCAATCATCTACACTGAACTCAAGCTCTCTCATCCTAATAACCCTATAAGATTTTTGATGGCTCTAAACTGTTTTCAGCCCTTCACTAACAAGATGAACTTTCTCCATAGCCTCATAAACCCTATTTTGCCCTGTAAACATAGCCTCACCTAATTTAAATCATCAAATAGATGATCTATACCTTCGCCCACAAAGAGCCTAAAATTGAGCTATCTGAATGCTAGAATGATAATTGTTGTTGTAGGCAAACTCAATGAAAGGCAAATGATCTTCCCAAGTATCCTTGAAATCGATCACGCGCTCTTAACATGTCCTTAAGATTCTTAATGGTCTGCTCGACCTAAACATCTGTTGGTGGGTGAAAAGTTATGCTAAGCTTCACCTGAGTACTAAGGAACTTTTGAAACGATCTCTAAGACTAAGAGGTGAACGGACTACCCCTATCTTAGATAATAGACAATGGGAGCTCATGCAACCGAACTAATTCCCGAATGTAAAGTCTAGAATAATCCTCGGCTGAGTCCATAGTATTAACTAGAAGGAAATGCAATGACTTTGTCATTCGGTCTACAATCACCGATATAGAATTATACAGTTGGCTTGTACGAGGTAGCCCTGTAATGAAGTGATTGTTAATATATTCCAACTTTTAAGTAGGAATGTTTATATCTTGTTACATACCTCTAGGTCTTTGATGCTTAACCTTCACCTGTTGGCAATTCAGGCGCTTAGTCACAAATGTTGCAATATCCCTCTTCATGCCATTCTACCAATAGACTTCTCGTAGGTCACAGTACATCTTTGTAGGAACTGGGTGGATAGAATATTAAGAGGTATGAGGCTCTCTAAACATCCACTCTCTCAAGTCATCCACCTCCGAACACACAATCGGCCTTGATATCAGAGTACACCATCTCCCCCTTAGAAGAAAACCTCCACTTTCTCATTCCAAACAACTTCCTTCAACTTCAGTAATATAGGATCCTTATCTTTCCTTGCTTTAACTTCCGACATCAATGATGATTCTAACCAATTTTTAATAATAACACAATCATCTACCGAATATGTAATACAAAGCCCTAAATGAGCAAGCCTATAAAAATCCTCCACTAATTCCTTCCTCCCATCCTCGACATAGGACAGAATCTCCATGGACAACCAACTAAGAGCACCATCCATTACATTGGCCTTGCTTGAATGGTAAAGGACACTCTTGTTACAGTCCTTGAGAAGCTCCAACTATCTTCTTCGCTAAAAATTTAGATCCTTTTGAGTAAACACATACTGATGACTCTTATGATCTGTTAACACATCCACATATACCCCATATAAATAATGCCTACAAATCATCATGGAAAACCCAATTGCTACCTACTCTAGGTCATGTGTCGGATAATTCTTCTCATGATTTTAAAGTTTCCTAGAAAAATAAGAAATGATATTTCCATGTTGCATCAAAAAACATCCAAGGCTAATCTCTAAGAATGAGAATGTACAAAAAAACTATTCATGCCCTCTGATATGGTCAAAATTGGAATTGAAGTGAGTCAAGTCTTTAGCTCCTCAAAACTCTTCTCACCAGCATCGGACCGCTGAAACTTGACCTTCTTCTAGGTCAACTTAGTCAAAGGGTCTACAAATAATTAAAATCTCTTTACAAACCTCCTGAAGTTTCCTTCAAAACCCCAAAAACATCTAATATCAATAGGGAAAATAGGTTTAGAGTAGTTTTTCACCGCAGCGATCTTCGAGGAGCCTACCTGCACACTCTCACTAGACACCACATGATGTAGAAATGCTATTGATTTCATCCAAAACTCACAGTTTCTGAATTTAGCAAATAGCTTGTTATACCCCGTGAACCCAAGGATCAGACACGGGAGCCAAAATGGAGAAACACTTGAAATTCACACTAGGTCACGAGACGGTTCGTGAGGTGGCTTGCTAGGTGGGACCACGAGTCGTGAAGTGACTTATGGTTAGGATGGGCTTGGAAAAGTATTGGGAGGCCACGGGGATGACCACGAGTCATTGTTAGAGCTTAGGACTCGTGAGGTCACCTGTGGAGAGGATGGAAGGCATGGCTAGGGATTTGAGGCAGTAGGGACCACAGGTGGTGACCACAGTCGTGGTTAGCCACCACGAGTCGTGGGGTCCCTCATGGGGTCCCCTGAGCTTGTTTTGGTAGTAAATGTCATGGACTGCAGCCACGATTTGTGCCCCATGGCAACGACTCGTGTGGTCCCTCGTGGGTATTGGCAACCAGGAACTTCTGCATTATTAGTAAGGGTGTTTTCATAATTTCTAAATTTCTAAGGCCTAAACTACGCCATTTAAAGGTCTGAATAGGGTCTTTTAAGGGAGTTAAGTTCATGTTAAGCCTCATTCATGCATGCAAGAGTACAAAGATGAGATTAGAAG